>AYEL01080725.1:0-34086 GCA_000484575.1 Olivierus martensii
CACATTATATATATTTATCTATTCAGTAAATAAATTTAATTAAATAATGGCTATGAATTATTAGAAAATATTTTAAAGAAAGAAAATTTGAACAGCATTAAATATTTCAAACCATCATTTAATGAAATAAACTGATATTTTTGGAAGACTTCAAGCATCTATTATGTAATATCAATCTAGCAATTATTATGTATGAAGAAAACAATTTTTATATTTAAAAATAAGAATGACAGAAAAGAAAAAATATTTTTATTTTGTTTAACATAATACCACTTTTATTAATTGCAGCAACATTTAAATGTTGTGCTTATTATTTATCTTTATAAATCAAACTGACAACTAAGTCCAAATTAAAATTAAAAAAAATCTAAACTAAACTAGCTTACAGGACCTTAAAATAAAATAAAATTAATTTTATTTTATTTTAAGGTCCTGTAAGCTAGTTTAGATTTTGATTTATCCTTACAGAAAAAATTTTATATAATTTATATAACAAAAAAATATTAGCACTTCTTTTCACAAAGATATAGTAAAACAATATAAAAAAGAAAATGTCAGTTTCAGTATCTATTATAAAACTATTTTGCTAAACAGCATACACTAACAAAAGATTCTCAGCTTACAATAGGGATGTGTTCAAAATTTTCAGTCATAATTTGAATCCATTATAATTTGAAACAATTTCTCTTAAGTGAAATATTGTAAATGAAGTTAAGTTCCCTAAGTATAAAACTCATATTCAACAAATTTTAAAAAGAAATACAGAATAATAATAATAATAATAAACATGCTTTTCATATTACAAAGAAAAAATTTTGTCCCTGCAAGCATTTTATACTTGTAAAAGTAATATTAAGTAAAAACAAAAGTAGAATGCATAATATAATTATATTTTTACAGAAAGTTTGGAGCAAAAATAAACAAAAAATTTTTTATTCTGTAATAAATTTTTAGAAATGATTGATGGCACCTAATAACGAATAATTAATATCCATTTTTCAAATAAATTTAGCATTTAATTGTTGAATTTATGCTGTTATTTTCAGTTTAAAGAAAAATATATAGCATGATTGATATGGATAAATTATAATGAAAAACTATTAAAATCAGATGCAACTACAGCAATACCTCACATAGTCTGGTTAATTGGTTCCTCTTTCTTACTGAACTAATTAAAACTGGACTGTTCAAGGTATGTAATCTATGGGAAAAATTATAATTGGTTCCAGAAAATTTTTGATTGGTTCATATTTTTTTTAAATCATAAATTCTTACATTAATAATTATTTCTTTACGCATTAAACATTATAATCTTTATAAAAGATTTATAATAAACAGTAGAAAGGGGCAGAAAGTGGATCCGAGCTCACAAAGACGAATAGATAGAGGGATCGCTCGGCATATGAACGCATTTGCTTTCTCCAAATCGATCACTCAGTGCCATTCCAAACGCAGAGCGGTGCTCTGCATAAGACTGAACAATTCAACAAGAGACGAGAAGTGTCTGGTCAAGGAAGACTTGGTCTGGTGGTGGCCAGCTGGTAAAATCGTTTTGGTTGCTCACGAGTCACTACCTACTTGAAACAGCATATTTCATAAAAAGTTAATGATTAATAAAACAAGATTAATGAATTTAAAGTTTTTATTGTAAATAAATGAACAAAAAATTTTAACTCAAAGATTCTTTTTTTATCAAAAAAAATGCAAAATTGACATCTGCACGAGTTTCTTTTGTTTTGGTTTTTTGTACATTTCTCTGCAGCATCGAACTGAATTTATCTTAAACGTTGTTAAGATAAATATGGCAACATTGAAGCAGTTGCCTGCATGTCTTAGCTCATCAAATAGTGGCTGTTTGAGTCATATATAGGTATTTAGCAGCAAGCACACTTATATTTCGTATTTATTCTGAAAAAATAAAGTAAATTAAAAATTTTTTATTAACAATTACAATCTGGACTATAGTGAAACTGGACTATTTGAAACCAGACTATGCAAGATATTGTTGTATACTGAAGGATAAAACTTCAACTGACCTTATTTAGATTGAATGCTAGAATTTGATTAGAACTTTAATTATTAGGGTATGAGGAGGCAGAAAATGATCATCATAATAATGTTCCATTAACTGCAGGAAATATTAAGTCTGATTTTTTTTTTTAATCACTTTAATGAGTTGCAGATTTGATAAATATAGGTTCATTTTAAATTTTTTGAAATGAATTTCTTTATAACATATAATTTTAATGTATATATTTTTAGAAAATTTTTGAATTAAAATAATATAGCTAGCTGAAGAAGCAGAGTAGGCTGGCATGGCTGTCTTTACTGTAAACTATTGACAGAAGTTTTATAAGTACAAATTTCTGCTGTAATAATTACCAGTGTAAGTATGAATTGCTGTAATGGATTGTATTTTAAAATATAGGGATATCAAATCAAAAACCTGAAGCGTATTTTGTTGATATATTGGAAAAACAGATGAATAAAACCAAAAATAGTGAAATATATTTGAATGGATACTTTTAAATTACTGGCCAAGAGAATAAATTATATAACTACCATCACAAAGTTATACATAATATGTAAAATATTGAGATATGGTAAAAAAAAAGTTTTTAACTTTATTCATTACTGTTTTCCCATTAAATTTAAAATATCTTGAAAATATAGTGTGTCCCTGAATTATTGCAATAATTATTTACTATGAAAATTCATAAATTATAACAGGTGCCATCAATTGCTTTTCAGTAATGGTAGAAATGCAAATTATACAAGGCTTTTTCAATTAGGCATTTCATTTCAATTCAGGAATATTTACTAAAATGCTTATAAAGAAAGCATTACGTGAATTTTTTTTAGATAAGAAATTTACCTTAAAAAATTAAGATAAACTTCAGCTGATTCTTATTTAGATTGAATGCTAGAATTTGATTAGAACTTTAATTAAGATAAGATGAGAAAGTTATCTTAAAAAATTAAAGAAAGCATTGCATAATTTTTTTTAAGTTCCTTAATTGTACAAGGTGATTATAAGTTATTGTTGTGATTTCTGTGGCCTATGATTTTCAAACTAGAAATAGCAAAATAAAAATCCTTACAGAATATGAAAGTGTAACTCAAAGTTTTATTACTTATTTAATCAATACTGCATAATGTTAAACAAATTCAACATGTGTGTCTTTCATGGCACATAAGATTTTCAAGTGGAAATCAATTTCCCTCCAAGTGTTCTCCAGCATTTTGCAGAGTAACAATTTCTATTGTAGTAACAATTTTAATCTTCAATTTTAGCTCTTATTATCTGAGAATTTCTTGATATACATTTTCCTCAGCACTGAATTGAGCATTGTAAATTGATTCCATAGTCTCTGTGCTCACCTGATATTATGCAATTTGATTTCTTCCTGTGGGGATACATGAAAAATATTTATAAGACACTTATGAGTTCCCTTAATGAAATGAAAATCTGAACTGTTGTTGCAATATGAAAAATCTGAAATGTTATGTTGCAAATGATGAAGAATAATTCAAGGGAAATCTTATGTGCCATGAAAAGTGCATGTTAAAGTTGTTTAGAATTCTGCAGTATCAATTCTACTGGTAATTAAATTTTTTCAGTTACACTTTCATATTCTGTAAGCAATGAATAGCACTATGAATAGTTTGTTTTTTCTGATTTCAAAATTAAAGATCATGGAAACTTTGGCAATTTAGAATCACACTGTATATTTTAGAAAAAATTTGAAAATGACTTACATTTGTGAACATATATAGTTCATAAAAATGATAAAAAACGAATCAACAACTTCTGTAGTTAATACAACATTTTAAGAAAATCATTTTCTGTCTCCTCATATACTAATTAAATTTTTAAGCATATCAAATTTTAACATTCATTAAATATAGTCAGCTGAAATTTGATTATACATTATAACTACATTTAATTTTAATAAACAATTTACATTATGGTTATTTTTTTTTTATTAACTTTTTAACAAATATAATACTATATTATTTATTTTTACTATATAAACATTGAAAGAGACAAGATATATATTTATTCTTTAAAATATGGAAACATTATTTATTCAACATTACTGGATCACAGTTCTTTCTAAAAATTGTTGAATATTATAAATTCTGATAGTTGTCAACTAATTTCCATTTATAGTATTGTATTTTTAAAAAATTACATTTCATGTTATGGCAGTTTGAATTGTGATGAAAACTTTGGAATATATTCCAATTAAAAATAATGAATCTCTAGCTAAACTTACAGTATGAACAACTTTTGATTATCTTCATTTTGAAGTCATAAACAAGATTCTAAACATGAAATTACTGAATAAATAACACAATTTTGGAAATGATTGTTTATGAAAAAGTGCATCAAAGAAATGCAGTTGATGTTATGTGATTATAAGAATATTAAAACAGGCACTCCTGACTTAATAAAATTTGATTTATATTTCCAAAAATATAAGTTTGCTTAATAATTTACATAAATCCAATTATTATAATAAAATTAAAGACATTATTATTTGCTGTATATATAGTTTCTCCAGAAGATAAAAGATACTCATGTATCATATAACTTTTGCAATATATGTCATAATACTCCCCTATTTTGCTAAAGATAATGTTAAATAAAATACATTCACTAATGGTAGTCCACTGTGAATAGTATTGATAATGATAATGTCATTATCTCTTGTTACCATTTATTAAATTACATGTTGATAATTACATATTTTGGATGCCAGAATTAAAGTTAAATTTATGTAAGTTTGGGAAGTGCCTATATACTATTTATGTTGTCATTTAATTTTTATAGTTTTTAAAATTATGATGATTTTTGTTTCACTTTAATGAAATAAATAAATTAAGTAATGTTTAATGCTGCTCTATTAGCACAATTTATAATGATGACAAACAATAATTACTTGTAATTTAATCATTAATATTTAAATTCTTGATTCAAATATTAATGATTAAAATTGAAATTATCATCTAAGATGAAATAAAGTTTAAACTTACAGAATAAAAATAATGAAGTAGACTTTACAGAACTCAATTGTTATAATTTTTTTTATTGACTATTACATTATCTTTCAATTTTAGAAAGATTTTTTATTAACATAAATTTAAATAAATATAAACTATATAATTGTAACAATATTATCCTTCCAAATTTTATGTTTAAAAATATGAGAATGTTAATTATGTTAATAAAATCTTCTGTTGATATATAAAAAAATTAATATTAAAAAAACAAAAAATAAACTTTTATTAATTTAATTGTTCCCATAAGTTTTTATTTCATTTGACCATAAAATATAACCAAGATTTATTTAAGTTAAATAAATTATCTGCAGCATAATTTTTTACTGTTGATTATAATATATTTAACTTAAGGAATGTTACATGAGCATTTTAACAATATTTTTGGGGAAAAAAATCTAATGTTTTTAAAATATTAAACCACTAAATTAGTTTTAGAAAATTCATATAAATATAATAAATTATTTATCATTAACAATTTTGGATTTACAATAAGAGAAATTGCTAAACAAAAAATATATATGAAACATGTTTTAATGAATATTGCTTCTATTATAATTTTAAGGAAGAGAATAAGGAAATGTAGAAAGTTGTTTTATCACAGAATTGTACATTCTTATTTTCTACCAGTTCTCTCTCATTCATTAGCTATTAATTTTAAATTATTATTATTATTATTATTATTATTATTATTATTATTTGAATCTTTCAAATCTTAAAAATTTAAGTTGAGGCAAAAAATATAAAGTTAATTTTAACTATTCATTTCGAAATCTAAACTAAATAGCATTTTGCTTTTTAAGCAAAGATGATAAATTATTGTGCCATTAAAATTATTAAGTATTCTAATGATTCTAAAATAGTTTTGGAATTTGGCACACACATTTTAAAAAACACTTTGATAATTTGGCTAAATTATTTAAATAATAAACTTAATATAAAATATGCTGTAAAATAAGCATATATTATAAATTGTATATTTATAGATTTTCAGAGTAATTACATAAGATTCAATTAATATTTAGAATAGGCACATTGTTATAATTCTATTTCTATTCTTATCCAATATGAATCTGTATAACTGTTTCTTAATTATTAATAAAGTTTAGACTTTAGAATTTTCACATTTTACCTTGGAAGAACTTAACATCCAAAACTTTCAAATTGTTTCAGAATTTCTATTCAAATATTACATTAGACCGAAATAGATTATTATTAAATTTACTATTTTATCCATTGCCAATACCACATAATTATGTATTTTTTGGAAACATACAAAAACCCATGAAATCCTTTTACTATACAAGGCAGTGCACCCTTGAAGCAAATCATGCCAGTGATAGAAGACCTAGCTTAAAATCCCATCTATAATTGTGATCTATCACATAAAATGATTGACTTCAAATAATGAATGTTATGGCATCCATCCATAGGAATGATTGATGAAAATCTTCCTAAAGATTAAATATGAAGAAATAGCACAAAATTCTTTCTCTCTGAATTACGTAGAAAAAAAGGCAGTAGGTCCTGACTCCGATAACTTTGTAATTTCTATAGAAATTGCAGAATTTTTCTATTTTAAAAATGTTTCTTCGTTAATAAACCCAACTTACAGGTACCCACTGTGGTATCGTATTGATTTTATCCAATGTTTTTTCTAAAATTCGAATAGTTTCATCAATGTCGTTGTTGACAATGGTGAGATCAAAAAAATGTCCATATGCTTGGCGTAATAATTCACTTTCTTTTGCTAATCTTTCCAAACTTCCATCTACCTAAATTTAAAAATAAGTTAAATCAGAACAGTAGACTAACAAAGACTATTTAAATATTATATATGATTTTTTTTTTATAATCAGTAAAAATTCTTATATTTTCAATTAGTTTTTATTATAATTATCTCTTATTTACTATGACTATAAAAATCTCTTTTCTGAAAGTTATCATCATCATCCATATAACTTTCATTTGGAATGATCAAATTAAATTTATACTTTACAACACAACTTGTTTATTGAAATAATTTTTTTTAATATTACATTTAATGAAGATGAAGGAACAATAAAATATCCAATTAATCTTTAATTTTGTATGCCTGTGAGCTACAAATTTTGATTACCAGAATCTGTTAATCAAAATTTGCAATATCTCAAACTGGTAAATTAAGTGAAAAATACTTTTAGCATATTTTAAAAAAATCTGTAAAATGTACATATACATATACAGGGTGCATCAGCTAAATCCAGACAAAATAAACAATTTAATTAAACAAAATTTTAGGCAGAGGAGTTAGCAACTCAATAACTATAAAGTTTTTAAATATTGCAATAGTAAAATCATTTAATGACAGATGTAATATAAAACTACATAGTAATTTAATGTATTATTGCAATATTTCAAAACTGATTCCATCAAAAATCAGCTGGATTTTGCTTTTCATAGAATTGCCAAATGTGATACCATTCAGTAGATCTCATCAAACTGGTCAAAAATTATAATAGAACCATCAGTGAATGTGGCACTGATTAGAAGATATTCCGAAAAATTTACCTTTGAATAAGGTTAACAAACTAAGTACCACTGTCATGTTGAACGAGAAGTAAAACATCATGTTACAGTCACAATAATGATGAAAAACTACTATGGTTTTTCACCTTGTTGTAAATGTCAAATGTGCAAATTAAGTGGGTTATGATTTTTTTACATAAGTAATTTATGAATTTATATATTATATGCATATTTTATATAATATATATTTGCAACAAGATATATAATTACAACATTTTGAAAGTATTCTTGTCAAGGAGTTTGAATATAGTTCTTATATGATACTTCAAGATGTATTACAGTAAATTCCCATATAACACTCTTCTATAATTTGTGTAATTATACATGTTGAAAGTGTCATGCAAGATACTGTCATTTTCAAGATGGCATCATGCACAGGTATTGATACTTCATTGTGATAAGTACTTTTTCATATAGTTACTTATTGGTTCTGTTTTTGTGATTGATTTATATTTTGAATTACTACTAGTAATATGACTAATATTATGTAAAAATCTTGGATTCCATGAAAAGCAGAATCTTGCCTAAAAATCTTTGTATTATAATAATAAATTTTTATTCAAATCTTTCAAATAAGAAATTTTTAATTGATTCAATTAACAACATACTGCATATTACAATTTATAGAATATATAATGTGTTTGAATCTCTATGTTTAAAAAAATAGATGTTTGAATCAGAATCAAAACATAAAAGTATTATTTTTATAGTTTGAGGAATGTCTATATTTGGTTTATCAATACTAAATTGAGATACTGATATTTTAAACATCCATTATTTATAATAATAATGTTTTAGAATATCCTTCAATGTTACTCATTTTCAGACAGTCATATAAATACGGAAATACTGCATTCTTTAAATGTAATGTTTCTCTACATTTAATATATAAAATGTTATTGTGATATTGCAATGTAGAAAGAAACAATATTTTCAATTGTTTAATTTTGACATACAGAAAAAATGTAAAATCAAATCATAAAACTTTAGGAAAGAAATAATTTTATTTGAAAATTAAAAACTTTAATAGCAATGAAAATCAATAGTACACCTAAATTTGATTTAAAAAATAAGAAAGAAAATGACTTAAATATTAAGATTTATCACCTTCATATTATTCAGCATCATCATTTTAATTATATTAAAAGATTTTTTTATTTTGTGCTGAATTTTAAATATCTGTTATATCAAATAAATGGATAGATTCAGTTAATGAAATTATTTCATTGATTTTAACAGAAATATGCTTTTTAAATATACAGGGTGCGTCAGCTAAATCCGGACAAAATAAACAATTTAATTAAACAAAATTGATAATTATTACCTATTTAGCCTATTTCTTGTCATTAGATTCTGAATTTCAAAGTTGATAAGTGCCAAATGATCTTCAGATTTAAGTATATGACAACAAACATGTCAATTATTGCAAATTTTTTTTTAACCAATTAAAAATTATAAAATTTCCTTCAAACATTGCTTTATTATGCAATTCTAAAAAATCTTCATTAAATGATAAATTATTGGCAAAATTAAATTTAATTTTATAAAAGCTTAATATTGATGTTTTAATTCTATTTGTTAAAAATTCATTAATTGGATTTTATTATGGTAATTATTTTAATAAAACTAACAGAAAACTTATTTAAACAATTACATTGGTTATATTCAGCATATTCAAATAGAACCAACAAAATACCATCATATTTCAAATTTATATATGGATAAAATATATACATATATTAGAGATTTAAACATTTGGAATAATATATAATCATTTTTTTTAAAGTTAAATAGTTTTATGTATTTGCAAACTCATTGAAAAATGCAGTAAGTACATTACATTAATGGTATATGTCAAGCACTGGATTCAATATCAGATCTAGTGATGCAAAAGTGAATTTTATCTTAAAATCAAATGGCACGCACAAAAAAATTTGATATATCTGATACAATCAGTGAAGAAAATGAACAAAAAAAAATCATTGATTTAACAAATTACTGTGAATAACTGATAAAGGATGAAATACTTTCTTTGCAAAAGCAAAAACTATTTTCATAAAATTAAAAAATGGCATAGATTTATGCTCTTTCCTAAATCAAAAATTTGTAAACTGAGGGGTACTGTATTAATGCATTAATTTTCATTAATCTCTAATTTGCAAATTCTGTTCAAAATAATCATTACAAAACTAATCAAAATACATGAAAAAATATTATTAATAAACAGCCAGAATATGTATGAAAATTTGATTTACTAATGATGAATATCTAAAAAAGAATTTTTTGCATTTGAACATAGCCACTTATTTTTCACACATCTCATTTTATGCATTTTTTATATTCTTGGAAATTATTTGGGTGTAATTCCCCTGTATGAGAGTTGATTGAAGTCACAACACACAATTACATATATAATGAAAAAATTAATATAAATTTTGTGATTTTAATAATATACATTCTTAAAGATTTATCTTAGCTAAGTTATTATAGAATTTACAAATAAAATTTCATTTATGATCTCCATATCAAAAAGATCAAGGAAATAAAAATAAAGATGATATAATTGTTGTATCATTTAATAATGAAAAATAAATTAACACTGCAGACATATTTTATCAAAAATTGATGATAATGATAAGTAATTTCAATCATCAAAAAATTTATATAAGTCAAAGTAAATAATAGAATTATTATTATTTAATTACACTGTTCCTTAAATGATATTTAGAAAGCAGTGTAATTAAAATATACACAAAGAATATTACGGTTGTAGACATTCTGCTATTTATAAAAAGACAAAAAACATTTGACCAATGTCACCTGATGACTGTGATCTGAAAACATTTTTGGTCTACATCAGCTTAAGCATATGTTTAATTTTGTATTTCAGCAGCATGGAAATACACAGTTAAACACTGATTAAATTACACATTTTATATTAAAGAAAGACTTAATTTATAGTAATTATGTATATTATATAAATTAATTTATACTCTTAAATTATAAAAAACACTTAAAAACAAGAGCATGCAAGAATTATTTTTGAAAACAAAAGTACAAATTCTTTGAACTTTGATGTAGTTTAGTTAACCATTGTTCTAAACAGAAAGCTGATGATATATCGAAAACATTACTAAATAAATTTTTGGTGTGTTTATGATACTGCTTAAGTGCTAGTCTATTTATTATAATTCAATTACATAATCATAAAAGCGGGTAAAAACAAACTGATAAACTTATCAGTTTGTTTTTACCCAATTTGTTTTAAAGGATCCAGTTTGATAATGAAACTTAAGTTATAAGACAGTCATTTTTGGGAACATCTTCAAACTTATTTCTGGAGATTATTTTCATTTCATATTTTCTCATATTTTCAGTAACAATCTTTAAATAACCCTACTGCTTTTTGACAATATATAATTCAACAATATTTCTTAGCGCATTATTATTCATCTTATAAATTTTGTTCCTGCTCAGTTCTATTTACTTTAACATACTAAGAAATATGAGATTGCAAAATTTGAAGCTTCAAATTCATTTAAAACACAAATGCAATTTTGAAATAGCAAAAATTGGCAAAATAATTTTTCTTTTCTTCCTCAGTTAACTCTAGAGTTTGCATTATTTAATAATTTTTGATAAAGTTTGGAATACAGACACTAGAGTTATGAATATTTGTACTTAACTCGTGTCAAAAATTTCCTTTTAAAATTTCAAAAATAAAAATTTTAAGCATTATGATAGTAGAATGCTGCAGTTACCAATATAATGTAAAATTACAGTTAGTTAAAATATTGCAGTAGTATTTCAAGATGGTAGTAATTATAACAAATACTCTCATTTTATAGTTGGAACTTTTTATTCAAATTGATGAAATAAAATTCTAATTGATCCAATTACAAAATATATTTTATAATATAAAGTTATTTCAGTTACATAAAATCAAGCTTATTACCAGGAAAAATTACTAAAAAACATTTTCTGACAATTTTTAGGTCAGCATCAGTTTCAGAATATTGTGCATATATTCTAATACATCAAAATTAAATTTTAACACAATGTTCTATATTATAAAATAAAATTTTATATTCTATTATAAAATTTTATAATAGAATACAGTGGTACCTTGGCTAACGACGGTAATCTGTTCCAGCGGAACAGTCGTTATCCAAAGCACAATTCCCCACAGGATTTAATTGAAAATTGATTAATTTGTTCTGGCTCCTTCCCACCACCATAGTAAATATTAAAAATGCAGATAAAACTCATTTAAAATGTCCTAAAAATATGGAAAATAATATTTATTTATTATATTTGCTACAAAATGAACTCGTAAACACTGATTAGAAGCTTATAGATTCAACGGTTATTATACAGATGAGATTTGATTTTGCCTATTGATGGCAAATGAACAGTAACACGCACTCACCGATTTATTGTCTATATAACTGTAGGATCTCGGATAGACTTTTTTCTTCTTCAAATGGAATCCAAAACTGTGACGTCACACCACTTGCAGGTATCAAGTAATGTATAACACAAATGAAGAATGTATTGTATCTGGCGACGACCACTTGAAAGATGGGGTTCAATGGCCGGGGCTGGGCCTGGACTCCTCCTGAAAAACTGAAAGTGTGAGACCCATTTAAATCCGGATCCTCCAGGGTGGTAAGCCACAGCTTTATCATGCGGCATTTTTACATGAAATCAGTATATACTATACTGAAAAAGATTCCAGATTTTTACATTTCATGTAAAAATCTGGAATCGTTCTTGGATAAGAGTTCTCGATTTTTAAGAACTATCTCTTTAATTAATATGTATATATACTATGTCTTTAATATGCTCCACCAAACTGAAACCTATTTTAGTAAGCGTTAATATTTAAAACCTTCTGTTTTAATTTAGCGTTGGCTAGCAGTTGCATGGAAGATCTTTCCATCCAATCCCATTATTATTTTTTTCATAGAAACACTTGTGTAAAAATTAAGAATGCGAGTCGAGGTTTTCAGTTGGTTCTATTTTTGCTGATCTGTTGATTTCTAATCTTCAGTACATCTACTGACACTATCGAAATTTACCAGCTGCAGTGGATTTGTAGCTAACGCCCCAGTTATTCCTCGTACAAATTCAGCGCCTTTAAAAATACCATAATCTAACTAATGTTTTAAAAAAATATTAACATAAAAATTCTATTACCTACAAGAATAAATTCTTTCCATATATCTCATCGAGATCTCTATTGATTTTAAATTTTTTCCCAATCGGTGGTTACTAATTGGCGGATTTATTATAGTATCCATCATAAGTCATTCTTGATATGATGTTCTTCTGAGGTTATGAAGAAAAATAAATATTGTAATTAGAAAGGTTCTATTGCTATTATCATTGATTTATGTTTTTTATTGATACAACTAATCTCCAATGGTGGTGTCTAAATATTTTGATAGGCATTTTGAATTTTTAAGAAACTTAAATTAATTATTTATTAATTTAATGAAAGTTATTTTAAATAAATCAAAATCTGAGGAATGCCCTTATTTTTTGATTTTATAGATTATTATAATTATAACATTTAGAATTCAACCTACCACATACTTTTAGCATATATAAATGACATCATCTCAGAAACCATCATAACATTATCGCTTGCTTTTTAAAAACAAAAAATGGCTATAGGATACCATAGATTCAACTGATATAAATTGTGATAAAAGTTACCAAATATAACATAAAATGTGTATAAATAATTGGTAGTGTAATAATATAAATATAGTTAATTATATGTTAACATAATTTATGTAAGATACATCATACATTTATTTTATTCATATAAAATACGTGCTCTCTAAACATAATTGTTAAAAAGCTAATTTAAATTTTCCAGTTGTAGAATTGTTTAAATTCTGCAACTACTATGTTTTAAATTTGAAAAGATGGAACTGAGGATGGCTTATTAAAACCAAAAATACTTTTATTATATGAATATTTTGTGTTTTTTTTAAGTAAATAAATGAATTTATTCCTATTGTCAAAGTGCTTGAACTTAATATATATAATATTTATATTGTTCTAATTTATGTATTGAGAAAAATTTTTGAAATTCTAAACAAAAAT
Organism: Olivierus martensii; assembly: GCA_000484575.1. Taxonomy (NCBI): domain Eukaryota; kingdom Metazoa; phylum Arthropoda; class Arachnida; order Scorpiones; family Buthidae; genus Olivierus; species Olivierus martensii. Next base: position 13,750 of record AYEL01080725.1, read on the forward strand.
GAATTTTTTGTATAATGAATTATAAAATATTTAAAACTGGAAAAAATGATAAAAAGGAAGAAATATTTTTCAATTCTATTAAAATACGTAATGGTATATTTGTGTTAATTCATTTTTGGATCATTTTCTTTGTTATTTAGGCAAAAAAATAAAAAATACAAACATAAATCGTGACGATTTAACTTAAAATTTTTTGAATTCTGTTTTCTTTTTAATATTATTATTATTTTAGATATTTTATTTAGTTTAAGGTTAACTTACATTTTGTATCCTCTGCCTCGGAAAATTAGAAATTACAAGTTACAGAACAGAACTTTCATCTTCCCAATGAATTCAGTTGTCACACATCATTTATTCTAAAATAATATTACTCATTTGATTCAAGCTAAAAAAGAATTAAAGAATAGTGTCTTATTGATGATTTATAATCTGTAAATAATAATTATCAAACTATAATGAGGATGACAAGAATTGTTTATGTTGAATTTCTTTTTGCATGGGGCAAAAAGATACTTTCACCTTTCATCCAATATGGATGATGCAATTGCCCCCATGGAATTAGTGGCACTGATTAAAGAAAGCCAAGCATCTGCTTTATAAAAGTTGTTAAAAGCTTTTTCACTAGAAGCAAATCAAGGTGTAGTATAGAATTGCCTGTTGTGCTAGTTACTTTCAACTCTCTGTCAGTGGCACTGATTAAAGAAAGCCAAGCATCTGCTTTATAAAAAGTTGTTAAAAGCTTTTTCACTTGAAGCAAATCAAGGTGTAGTATAGAATTGCCTGTTGTGCTAGTTACTTTCAACTCTCTGTTGTGATATTGACAACTGTTTGATTTTTTCCATATTGAAATATGGAGGTATTTAAGATTATTTATTATTTGTGATTAATAAATTTATTGTTGTTTTGGACTTTAGATTGCTAATTAAACAAATTTTTATTATTAACTTATTTGTTACTTTATTATTATTTCAATAAAGCTTTTTATAAGTATTTTAGATTCAATAAATTGTTTTTATTTATTTAAATTTGTTATTTAACTTTATTTAACATTACAATTTATTAGCATATAAGTGTACTAATATATTTTCGTCAGTTTTGTTCTAACACTTATTCATTACTTTAACAACCATGAAGTTTAGTTATGTATTTTGTCATTATTTAGTGTTAGAATTATTTTGTTAAATTTATTTTTGGAATTTATTTTCATAAATTTAGAAGCAGGATTGGAATTTTGCAGAGTCGTATTAGTTATTATTGATGGTTTGAAAATTGTAACTTTATAAAATAATCACTGACATTTTTAAATGTGCACAGATTACTAGCTGAAATCTCCTCAAATTGTTTCCAGAAAATTTCTGTCTGAAATACTCTACTTTGGAATGTCTTGTATTGATTAAAGAAATTAGATGTACCAATTAAAGCAAAACTAGCTGAGATTATAGCTATTTTTATATGACAGAAGGACATTTTCAGACATTTTTAGGTTTTTGATATAAATTCATTAATATTCATAAAATATACATAAAAACTGTTGAAATTTTAAAAAATGGCATTTATTATTATTTGTTGTTAAAATCAGAAATTTTATAATCAAATATGTATAGAAAAATGTGTATTGAAATATTATAAATGTAATGTTTCAATAGATATTTAAGGAAAATATATTTCTAATTTGCATTGTTTTAACATATATTTAAGACAAAAATCTCTTAAAACAAATTTTATTTTATATAATATAATTTTAAAAATATCTGTTAAAGTTTAAATATTTGTTAAATATCAATTAGCATTTATTGTGTTAATGATATTCAGAAGCAATTAAATATACATATTATGATGGTGGCCAAATTGCAGCTCATGAGCCATATACGGCTCTTTGGTACCTTCAATGTGGCTCCACAGTATGAAAGCTTTAATAGTTAATATAGAGCAAATACCTACTTAATTTTTAAAAATAATATATGTAATTTGTTTATGTTTTGTAAAATGATAGTATTCATCTAAATGAAATAAATGCATATGAAATATATAATAAATAATTTCAAAACCCTTGTTAAGATTACACGGAAAAACTAATAAGGCTCTCATTGACCTAAAAAATATTGATTGCAGCTCTCAAATATTTGAGTGTCTCCTATATGGCTCTTAGTGACATAAAGCTTGGCAACCCCTGACATATTATTACAGTTTTTCCAAAATTGAACATATTTAATAGCTGTTTGATCATTATGCTTTAAGAAATTTACTCTCTAAATATTGAATAAAAAGAATCTTGAAATTTTGCAGGTGGTCGAATATGTGCAGTTTACGATATTATCATCAACAGCGATTATTACAAAGAAGTTAATAATAGTCAAGTTTTTAAGCAATTTTTGATTACTGTTTGTTTAGAAGGAATTGAGGACAAATATAATATTTCTCTAGATAAGGGTAAGATATTTAATATAATGGCATTTTTATTATATATTTTTTATCTTGAATTTTCTGGAATGAATTCTGTAACTGAATATTGTTGAATCTTTAATCGAGGCAGTGTTTTCAGATCTTTTTGACTTCAGTGCCTTATTGCTTTCATGAAAAATCAAAATAGCATTCTTTATATTGTAGTTTAAAAAATTATAAATACAAATTTGTAAGTACTTTCAAGGTGTTTATATAAATTTTTATTTTTTATTTAATAAAAAGTTTATTGATTTGTGATAGATACAATAAATTAAAACTTTAAATATTTACCTAAAAATTAAAGGCAGTTTTTTAATAAATGCTTTCTATAAATTTATAAGATGCCCTTAAGAAACACTATTTCCAATGAAATGATTATACTGAGTTTGGTATTCTTTGCAATTGATATTAATTCTATTTTTAAATAATAATAATATAAGAATAATTAAAATATTTTCATGAAGTTTTCCATATAAAATATAATACTGCATTATACGTTGATTTAAAGTCTACATGAACTGTAGGATCTCGGACAGACTTTTTTCTTCTAATGGAATCCGAAACTGCGACGTCATATTATCACTTGCAGGTGTCAAGTAATATATAACACAAACAAATAATAGAATCAGAATTTGCAGAATTTAAAATAATAATCCTCTAGAAATCATCTTTAGAAACTAAAAACTAGCGAACTGTTGCACGTCTATTTTTAATTAATTAAATAATTTGTTTTCAGTGCTACATGTTAATTATCATTTACTTAAATATATTTTTATATGGTTATAATTTTATTAATTTTAATAATGATATTGTCGTATCTGAATTGATTGTGATAAAAAAGATAACGATTAACAACTGAGCTAACGAATCACGTGAAGCGATGACGAGCTGTTTTGCAGAGCTCTATTTTGTCAGAAGTTCACATAATCAGGAGTCGTTAACCAATAGATTTTTTCTTACAGCCACTCATCGTTATCTGAGGCCATTGTTAACCAAGGTACCATTGTACTGGCATATAAGACAATATTCTGATATATTGATATTTATGCCAATTTATTTTTTAAAATTAAAGAAGATATCAATATTTTTTAATTTGTAATTAAATGATAAATAACAAAAATGAAATAATATAATATTCTCTGGTATAATCATGAATTTTGTCACTAGACTGTCAACAGCAAGCAAAGAAAAACAAAAACTTGAATTGATGACATTAGCTGTGTAAAATAATATATGCATGAACATGAGAGAACATCATGCATTGCAAGAAATATGTAACATTAACAAGAAATCATGCATTTATATTTTTATTTATTTTTTTACAATTATTTACAATTGATTCAATATTTATATTATTTTGATAGAAATATATAATTTTTAATTATGATTTTTTAGCTGGATATTGAGAATTTTGAAGTGTCTATTCAAAGGTAGGAATAGTGATTTAATATTGGGACAATTTCAATAAAATTGAAACTATTGGCATTCCTGACTGATACAACACTATTAATGTGATCCTATTTGTTAATTTTAATTCATGCATATTCTTGTCTTTTCCAATAGATTTTTTTCTATGATCTTAAATTTTCAAGTACAATGTATATAAACAAATAGGATCACATTAATAGTGTTGTATCAATTTTTAATTCATGCATACTCTTGTCTTTTCCAATAGATTTTTTTCTATGATCTTAAATTTTCAAGTACAATGTATATTATGTCTTTATTAAATTATGAATCTATATCATCATCATCAGACTAAATTTCTTGAATATAATTATTTGTTTTTATTAGTTTCTCTATTATTTCTAAATTTTTGAATACAGTTGCTGAAAGAATTATATTCTAAATCTATTCATGCTTCATTCAGACAATTTGAATGTTAAAGTTTTAGAAACTTACAAAATTGCAATCTTGAAGTTCTGTTAATGCAATTGAAAATTCTGTTACTATTAGTTTCAGATATTAATTTTTTATTTATAATGGGCATTTTATATATATTATAAGAAATTAATAAATTGAATTATCAGAGGATAATGTACAATAATGGATAGAAGGATGGAGAGCTTTAAGATAAAGAAGTAAGTCTAAACTGTCTGGAAATCTGTTTCAGTAGTAAATATCAATCTCTATAAATTTTCAAGGGTTAAATTTGCATCTATTTTAAATCATATAGAACAAAAATTCTAATTCTTTTATGAAAGAGATTTATAATTAATATTGAATCAGCAATTAATTCATTTATGCTTCTTCTCTACTGGAAGCTTCTAATGTAGTGAATAGTTGTCATGAAATGGATTTGTCTATCTCCATCGTGTGTATAGGTAGGTAAATGATTTTTATTTAATAAGGAACATAAAATTTATATTTTTGTTTATAATAAATATGATTATTAAAAAGCAATTCCATTTATTTATATATAGTGTTGTCCAGTAATGGTTAGGACTAAACCAAATCATAAATTTCTTACATCAAAATGATGATAAAGTTCTTATAAACATAGATTTAAAAACACTTCATTTAAGAGTAATATGCACATTTTATAATATTGCTTTTCAGAGATCATAAAGAAAACATGTTTAATCAATAAAATAAATTAAAAAAAAAAATGAAATTAACAATGTATAGTAGTCCCTGATTTATGCAGTTTCAGAGATACACAGATACACAAGTCATTTTATTTTCATTGAATTTCCATAAAACACATGAAAAATTTGTCAAATAATTTACATGCAAAAATATAACCACAGCCATAAATTTTCTCATCTATGCTTAAAGTATGCTTATAAATTTTATTTGACTGTATCATTTGCTAATGTGCTCATATTATGTATATTGAATTTAAGCATTGTTGGAATTGCATGGTTTTTGATTTAAACAGAAATTTTTTGGACAAACTAAAGGTGTATTTCTTTATTGGACGGTTTTCTCACCGATTAGACTGGTGGTGGCGGAAGTTGTTTATTTCTTTTTGAGAATGATACAGACATGTTTCATTTTTCCCGTGATTGGAAGGAGAGTTAGTTTTTACCCAATAACATGAAAAATGAAACATGTCAGTGTCATTTTGGAGAAGAAATAAACAACTTCTGCCACCTCCAGTCTAATCGGTGAGAAAACTATCCAATAAAAAAATGCACCCTAACTGTATAAGTCAGGGACTTACTGTAGTTTAACATTTTCTTATGTTTTTCTATCTTGGAGTTTGATGTCAGTTTTATTTTTTAACTGATTTCGTAAATTAAATATGCTTCCTTTATGATCTTTGAAAAAGTACTAATATAAAATGTGCATATTTTTCTTAAATGCAGTATTTTTGGATCTATATTTATAACAACTTTTTTCATTATTTTTATGCAAGAAATTTGAAGTTTGATTTTTCTCTCAACCATTACAGGATATCCTGTGTCTAATTGAAAAATACTATATACTCTTTAAATAAGTTTATTCACTTTAAAAAAAAGTAAGCTGTAAATAGTGCTTATTTAAAGAATGCTTAAATAAGAACTTAATAATATGATAATGAATATGATTTTTAAATAATGTAAAATAATTCTGTTTAAAATATATTCAATTTTAATTTAAATCTAAATTAATATATTGAAAATACCACAATCTTTCTAATTAATATACACAATACTTCTAAATAATTTGACTTGTATTTTTTAGTAATTATCTAAAAACATACTTAAAATATTGCAATTTTTAATTACTACAAAAAAATTATAAACTAAAATCTGTAATGCATTAAGCATACTTAAATTTAAATATTGCAATTTTTAATTACTACAAAAAAATTATAAACTAAAATCTGTAATGCATTATTACATAATCAAATTCTGTTTCAAAGTGATAAACATCTTGTGTTAAAATTGTGTCCAAAATCTTCTGAAAACATTTTATAAATATTTAACATTCTGTACACCTTCATCTGAGAATGTCCCACTTCTATCTTATTGATTGCTCTCTACTATTGAAAATAATCTAACTCTTTGTGTCAAGATCAACTTGATATAGCATCGAAATATATATACAGCTGAGTAGAGCAAAAATATTAAGTTAATGAATTTACATCTTCTTTATCACATTCCTGATTTGCACATCTGTAGCAGTTTTGAATGTTTTCTTCTTTTTTATTATTACATTTCATCAAATTTCATTGCATATCAGAAGACTAATGTAATCTTATATTTTATAAGTTCCACTAATCATAAAATAACACAAACAATTCAACAAGCATTTTAAGTAGGAATGCTAAGATTTATGATTAGTAAGAATACAGTTACTAATATTATCAAATGGTAATGTTTTTGACATTCTATGGCTCTCCTTAGCCAATCTCAATAACAAGACTTATTAAATATGGTTCAGCTTCTGTGGACTTCCTTGCACATAGTAATATTTTCAGCAACTATCTGGTATTATTAATAATTATATTTTTATTAATAATAAATCTTAGTATTCCTGTTTATGAATGCTAAGATTTATGATTAGTAAAAATACAGTTACTAATATTATCAAATGGTAATGTTTTTGACCTTCTATGGCTCTCCTTAGCCAATCTCAATAACAAGACTTATTAAATATGGTTCAGCTTCTGTGGACTTCCTTGCACATAGTTGCTGAAAATATTACTATCTGGTATTATTAATAATTATATTTTTATTAATAATAAATCTTAGTATTCCTGTTTAATGATCAATGTAATTTAATTTTTGTGATAAAATTTTATTGAATTATTTCAAAAAAATATATTTATAACTTATTATTTTAGGTGAAAGAGAAGAAATAGAAATTACAGCAGGTCGATTAAGATCTCGTACCCTTACTGTAGAAGTTACAGTTACTACTCCAAGAAATGAAGTTCAGAAGAAAGCATTAGAACAAGTGAATCAATATATTGATGACTTACTTGTCAAATTCCGTGTTGATTTGGACAGTGCTAAACGGACATGTCAAGAATATCTAAATGCATGCTTATCAGAATCGCAAGGAAGTATAGATCAGAGGTTTCAAGCAGCTATTATTGAATGTACAGCGGATGACCAAAAAAAAACTCGTAAACGATTAGAATCATTATTGATGACTATTATTCATGCCGAAGAAAGAATGAGGCGTTAATGATGAGAATGAACATTATTATTGAAACATTTTACATAGTTTATAACTGCTCATCACAGGTACATATTGTTATTCTATGAAGAGAATATTCAAAGCTGCTATTGTTTGTTAAATAAATGTCCAATTTTATATGTTTATTGTTCAAATGAAGATATTCAGGTATTCTAATTTTACAAAATATTAAATTTGAAAGAATAAAGTCCGGGTAATTTAAAAAATCGTAATGTATTTAAATAGTTAATTTAAGAATAATTTGCTAATATGAAAATAAAATGTGCAATGAAAAGTATATGCAATTATAATGTAGTTTGTCTTAATTATTGGAAAAGTAATCAAAATTGTAAAATAAATTTGATAGTATTTCTGTAAAAATTTACTAAGTTTTAGAATGTAGTATTTAATATTTCAGTTTATATGTTTATATGTAAATATAAAAAATAAATTGCTTAAATTTTTTACTTCAGTAATATTAGGAAATTAAACCTTAAAGTATTGAAACTTGTGATGATTTAAAAATGTGAGAATAAAATAATTGCAACAACTATTTTAACATAAATAAATTATATAAATAAAAATGTTTTAAATGTGTCAATTTTAAAATAGGATGGAAATATTGTTTTTATTTAAAAGATGAGAAAGTATATTTAGTTTAATAATTCCATCTGTATTTAATAAAATATTTGACAAGTATTTGTAAATATTTGGAACTTCTTAAAAATAATCAGATTTGATTAAAAATCATTGTAAATTCAAAATATTATTGGTCTAAATACTTTATCGTTTTGCTGCAATTTGAAAGGAAACATTAATAAATTAATTTAGTGAAAATAAATTCTTAAATAATGGAATTATTTTCAGTATAGATAGGGAATTAGTAAAATTTTAAATAAAGATTAAATTAAAATTTTGAAAACATTTCCTAAAAATTTCTTTTCCTCAATTTAAGCAGATTCCAAGTAATCAAAAATAAATAAATTAGTAATTGATTTTTAAATGAAGATTAAATTAAAATTTTGAAAACATTTCCTAAAAGTTTCTTTTCCTCAATTTAAGCAGATTCCAAGTAATCAAAAATAAATAAATTAGTAATTGAAAATTGAATGTTAGCATCTGCTAGATTAAAAAAAAATTTAAATTTCAGTTTAATTATCAGGATAAATATTTATAGCAATTAAATTTAATGAGAATTGCTCAAATACAAATTAAAATTGCATCTAAATCTACAATTATAATTTTAATGATGTAATACATATTACAAAATTTTATTGCATTGTTTCTACAAATATTACACATGCTATATATATATTAAATTTTATGTATCCAACAGACTGAGGAGGAATGTTAAAATATCCAAAATACATATCTGATTCTGTTGTACAAAATATCAATAAATAAAAGTCTAGTTCTGTTCTATCAAGAATCTGTCTCTCTTGTCCCTGATTAAATTTGAGGGTTTAAAATTTATCTTTTATTAACAGCTTATCTAAATAATCTTTTTGTTTTTCTGTCATATTTTATTTGAATTTATATATTTTCATTTAGTAATTACAAGAATTACCAAGTTCTTTCTGAAATATTTATGCAATATAAGTTTAAAATTTACTTTTTATAATCAATTATACACTAATTGACAATTATTGTGCCAATTGATGTATATTTTGCCTTAACTTTACTCCTCGATTGCAGAAATAACTCCTTTTATTTATCAGTATATAATCTTTTATATATAAATTCTTTATCAGTGAAGAGATGTTTAAAATATTCTAAAATACAAATTTTCTTTCATTTATGTATTTGAATAATTCTCATAAAAAATATTTGTCTTGATGAATATGAAGTTCTTGTATATTTGGATGTAAATTGTGATAAAAATGTAATATAATTGTAATTCATTTCATTTTAAGAAATTTTAAAGTAACTTTTATAATAAAATGAGAAATCATTTTTCCAACTGAAGTTAAAATTTTCTGTTTTAAAGATAATTTATAAAATTTTTTAAATTATTCTACTACAAACAAAATGTCAATTGAAAACTTGTCAGTGGAAATATAAGTGCTCCTTGACCAAAGTTCCTTGAAGCATTATACAAATCAAATTTATGTAATTATTGTGATAAAATTAAACCCATGTTTATATATGTAGCCTAATCATAAGGCTGAAAGTACATAATAACTGTCATATTAATAGATGCATATTTACAATATATTTTAATTTGTGATAGTTATTATAATATACAATGATGTTGCTAACAAATGTTCAATATTAATACAGCCATTCTCCAACTTATATAAGAGTTAGTTTTTTCTAGCTTTACATAAGTTAGATTTTACTTAAGTCAGAAAAACAATTTTTTAACAGAAATTCTGGTTTAAAAACTCTCAAAGCTAAATGATTACACTTATACAACATTATGTTACCATATTGTTCCCTGATTGAAATTCATAATAATATAATATGATAGTTAAAATCAACAAACGACACACACAATATAAATAAATCAAGTAACACAAGCTTAAATGCTGTAAACCAACATATTTGGATTTGTAATTTGTAAATACAGTAATTATTTATGTTATATATCTTAAAAAATTAAAAACAAAATTATGGAAAATATTTTACATAAAATCGAATTTATATAAATCTTATATTACATAAGTCAGGGAGTGGCTATAGTAATGTTAATTATTGTTGTAGCATCATTATCATTATGGGCAGATTGGATAATTTGAATGCTAGGAAATTTCCTGGGCCAATTTGTATTTCCAATCAGCTCGTGATTGTTATAACTATCATTGCAGTTCATCTGTGTAAAATTATAGTGCTGCGTCTCATACTAATGTAGAAAATTAACATCTAAAAGTTGAATTTATATAAATCTAGAAACATTTATTTTTAATGTCAAAAATAATGCATTTCATTTGCAATTTATCTATGTTGAAAAATATCATTTTTGAGTGTATTTTATTTTAACTTTGAAAAGTATACAGTATTTTTCAAGATACAATGCATATTTCTATAGTAATTCATATTTTGTTAAAATAATAATATATGAATGAGTGATTTTTAAGATTTGAAAAAAATCTCTCTGAAATTAATTGTTCATTAGTCAGTAATACTCAAAAATCCAAATGTAAATCTCTCGTTTTACTATAAAAATGTTTTATTTTTACTTTAACAGAAAATTTCAAAAAAAGATATTTTTATGATATTCATATGCCATAATTCATCATGTATAATGCAATACTTATTACAAAATTTTAGTGCATTATATTTCCACAAATATTACATAAAATTTAAAAATATATAGTGTATGTATCCAAGTTTATAATTAACACAAAACATCCTGATAAAATGGTAATGTTTGATTAAATTTTCTGTTTTTCTGAGGATGACAGATTTTGCTTTGAAAATTGTTCACTATTGAAAATTTGTTTGACTAATGAAATGTATTTTTAAAAAAGATTACAGTTCTTACTTAAAATATTCCAAAATTATTTATGAAACTTACATTTTTATGTAATTATTTTTAAAGAAAATATTTTAAGTATTGTGCTTAATTCATATTGTAATTGTACTATTGTAAAAGTAGTGGAAATATTCTAAAAAATTATAGATTTATATCTGCATGCAGTTTGGTTTATTACATTATGCAAAATTTTACTAGATCTCTTGTAGCCTTAAACTGCCAATATAATTTGAGTCTTATAACTGTCTAAGAATCTCAAAACCATGTTTGGATTCTTGAGTTTATAAGGTGTAATTACAGCAAAATAGTAGAAGTGGCTCTGTGATAATTATAATTTTGATTAATATCTATTGACAAAATATGTAATGATTTTGTTGCATAGATTTCAATACTATATTTATATAATAATAATAATAATAATAATAATAATAATAATAAATTGACCCAGGAGATACTCCATCGCCCACATCGATGGACTATAATAATAATAATAATAATAATAATAAAATGCTAATACAACTTGTTTATAAAGATGATGAAAGAAATTTTATCAGTTCGAAAGTTTAATTTGGACTTCGTTGTACTATGTATATAATGTAAATATTGTTTTTTTTTTTATGAAATCATTGCCATAAAGTATTTTGTCTATTGCACTTTTATAAGTGCTAACTTATGCCTTTTTCTTTCCTTACATATTATAGTTATATTTCTGAATAGAATGGCTTATGATTATATCAGTGAATAAATAAATGAAAGAAGGAAATGATTGTTTTATTAAAAATCATATTTAATAATTAAAATCTGATGGCAATTTGTGTTGAATAATTTATATGCAGTATAGATTGTAAATTTTCAGATGTTTAATTATAAAATATAATGTAGTTAATGATTTTGTCATTTTTAAAATTTTTATTTCATTATTATTTGTAGTTGCTAAATAGACAGTTTTTGTGAAGCTGTGTGTAGAATACTGATTTATTTTAAATTTTATCTTTAAATGATTTACTTAAGATAAATATTTTTAGTAAACTTAATCCTTTCATTGACATTTTCATAAAGTAGAAGTAACTGCAGAATAAATTTTAATTTTTATGAAAATAAGTATTGTATTTTCATAAAAATTTTTAATAATATAGTTTATTATTAAATTTCAAAAAGATATTTGAAAAATTATAAGGTATTTTTGTAATGAAATGGACATGTTGGAAATCGGATCCTTAAATAAATGTCATAAGGACAAAGATTCAGAAAAATCTTAATCTTTTTTAATATCGTAGCCACGCTTGGGGATAATTGTTTCGATAGCTATGATAACAAGATTTGGGAATAATGAGTATGCCATCTATTTGATTTTTTTAAGTCAAAAACATTCTTCTAACAATTTTTTTTAAAGTTTCCCGAAATTTATATACCTGTTAGAATAACAATATTTTTCATCTAAATTTTGTTAATAATAGGGGAAATAGATGATAATTAACCTTTTCCTTTAGAATTATGAATTATTTTTATAATTCATAATTCTAAATAGTACCTCATCAATAAATTTTATATGAAGTATTAAGAAATAAACAATATAAATAATATCTGCATTTAAATTAAATCAAATTTTAAACAAAATTACTATATATGAAAGGATTAAATTAAGAATGCATTAAATGCTGTTTTCCATTACTCATTTTAACTACTAACTAATTTTAAAGATTAAAAGAAATGAATTTGTCAGTCTTGTTGAAAAAAATTAATAATAATTCAAAGTAAATCAGTTAACTGATAGTTTACTCTTAAGATAAATTATATAATCTCAGGTTTAGTTATTCTGTGATTTAAATATAAGATTGTAATGAAATCAGCAAACATTTGTACTTATGAATATTGTAAGTCATTTATGATGACTCAACTTGAACTTTATCTGTGATTAGTTATTGTTTAAGAAAGAATATAATGTAAAATTATATGAAAACATGAAATTAAAAAAACTTTTTTAAGTTGAACAATAATGATAATTTTGTTGGCTGAGTTAAAATATTTTTTTAATCATTCAGACAGAACTTTGTAATTTGTATTGATTTGATAAAGAGCACATCTTGATCGATGTACAGCAAATTCAGTACTATATTAACTTATTTATGAACATTAAATTTGTTACGTCACATGATTAAATTTTAATCTATTAATTAATAAGAATGATTAGATTGATTGTCAGTTTTCGAGATTAAATTCCAAAAAGATGGGATAAGCAATAGATACATTATCAATTAATTAAATGAATGAATAAAAGCAAATAAATTTTTTCGTGTGAATTATTTGGACTTTTAATATCAAAAAAAGTATGTATAATATATCAAATGGGAAAGTTGGCATCCCAAGCATATAATTTACGTCTTAAAATTTTCTATAAATCTTAGAGCAGTTTTGGGTTTTATGGGCCACATGGGAAGAATTGTTTTGAGCCACTTTATATGGCCCCGCGCCCACATGCAATTATCAGTCAGTCAACTATTAATTGCAGGAGTGAGAACAAAGAACTCCTATTGTTTATTTCGCCAACAAAACAGTTGCTACTGGGCGCAGTCTCATAGAAGTCATCTGTTCTCACTCCTGCAATTAAATAGTTTAATTGCATGTGGACGCGGCCCTATATGAGATTGGAGAAAACGATTTTTTTTGTATGAAATCTTAACTCATCCAAAGAAATATTTATTTTTTGATAGCGACAAACCTTATGAATAAAATAAGCTACAAATAAAAAATTAAATACATATATTAATATATTCTATATTTTAAAAAATTATTGACAAAAATGAAGTGTTATGCAAATTTTCATTAATTAAGTTACGTCGTATAATTAATCGAAAAATAACATAATTTTATTAAAGTATTCTATATTTTTTAATAAAATATGTCTATTTCATGTTTTTACTTAAACTTTCAAAAATAAATTATGCCATCCCAAAACCGAAAGGAGTTTGATGAAATATAATAGAAAGCAGATTCGATGAAAACTAATCAAATTCTAATAATACAATCCATTTAAATTTTCCATCTTTAAAACGTAATTTCAGCAATCAAAAAATTTAGGACCCATCATAGGAGGCACACATTTTTACCCAATAAACACAAAAAGATCGATCTGCAATAACTGCACTGAGTAAATCAGGATTGAATTTTTTTAATTGTTTTTTTATCGATTTTATTCCATTTCCATGGCATGTATACGTTACGGTAAAAGTGTTGAATTTCTTTTATATATTGCGAATTTATCGCATTTACCGGTGATTATGCATAATCGCAGGTTCTTAGCGGTAAATATGATAAATCGTACTTAATTAAATTTACCGGAAATTATGCATAATCGCCAGTGTAGGATGGTAAAATAATGCATTCTCGTTGAGTAATGAAGTAGTTCGCTGCATTCATCGTCATTTATGTAATAAGTTCAGCTTTAAGCAGTCAAAGAAAATAAGATCTCACTCGATTCAAGAAATAATCGGAAATGAATGTACAGAAATTAGAGTTGAACCTGGATAAAGACGTCTATAAAACTTGAACATGGATAGGCCAGATATTTTTGTGTATGACAAAAAAAGAAATTATATGTCTTATTGAGATCTAAATCACAAATCAAGATTTGTTAACAACAGTTGAAAATGAAATAATGGCAAATGAACTGTGTATGATGTATAAGTGCCAAGCAGTGGCGTCACTACAGGGGTGCAGCCCCACCGGGTGACACCCAATGTTTTCAAACGTATGTTAAAAAATTACATTTTTGCCAATTTTACAACTAAGCATTTTTTAACACTCTTAAGACCAAGTCCGTTTGGCCACCTATAGGTTATCTAGTACCTAATATCATTGAAATGAATTTTCAATTGAGAATCACTTAAATATGACGCAAAATAAGCATTAAGGTACTTAGTATATCTGTGTATAGCTTTTAATGTTTATATTCTAACAATAAATGATATTCTCTATGAGCTCTTAAATCCCTGCTTTTTAACAAGCAAACATTTTATATATTATTGAGGGAGAAGGAGGTGACATATGCTAGAAACGCCACTGGTGCCAAGATAATTACCTATGCTAGTGTTTTCCAAACTGTAAAGCGTGAGAATATTCTTAGGGGGCGTGGAAGAATTCAAAAAATATAATTTTTAAGGCAAACAAAAAGTAAATTCAAATTGATGTCAAAAGGGTTATAAATACAAAACAAATATGCATATACCCAGAAACTTTCTGCTCTAGCTGTTTTAAGGACAAAACGATCTTGTTTAGTGATTGAAAAAGAATTGAGAATAGCAATATCTTCCATGACACCCGATTTGAGAGAATTTGTGCTGAAAAACGAACCTACCCATTGTATAAATATGTTGCATTAAACATATGTTCTATTTTTCGTTTTTTTTGTTATATTTGTTTAATTGTATTAAAAATTACCACATTTTAATATATATTTATTCAGGGACGTAACTACGGATGGGCCATGCATTGAAAGTTCTGGCCCACCCTGAATATATAACCCGAAACGTAAAATTGGAAACTGCAAGAGTTCAACTCCACATAACCCAAGATGCCTTGAGTTTTGTAAAAGTTTAACTTCACATAACCCAAGAAGCCTTGAGGTTTGTAAAAATGAAAATTTACAATCGAATACATTAAATACCTCATAATGAGTTTTATAAAAATGAAAATAAAAAACCACAAGTATGATTTAAGCCCACATAATTTCACGCTAATAACGATAAAAATCTTTATTTACAAGCTGCGAAAAACGCGTCTTTTGCACATTTTTACGCAGTACTTAATTAATGCGATTAGCTGGAAAGAATAAAGTTTCAAAATACTGGTAAATATAAGTATTTATTTGATCCGAAGCGTTTCCACGCGGCCAATCCGGCCGACAATCGAGAGCTTTTGCGATTTTTCTCTCGATGAACATGATTGCTAAATTGCTTAACCGATCATCAAGCATTCTGTTACGTATATACGATTTAATAAATCGCTTATAAGAGAATGTTCTTTCACATCGGTGTGGCCCACCCAAAAAAAAGCTGGTTACATCACTGTTCTGGATACACGGGTATATGTACTGTATAATCCTTTCAGTGATTCGTTTTTTCGACAATAATTTGAATTTATTTATAGTTTGTTTTGTCTCAAAAATGATGTTCTTTTTCTTGCGCGCCCCATAGTTTGGAAAACATTGGTATAAGCATTTGTGGGTATAAGGTATTTTATGCCTTATACCCACAAATGCCGGGCCAAAATAAAACATGTTTATTAAAAACATGAGCCGAGTGGTAACGCGTTGGATGGCCACGCAGGGGGATCCGGGTCCGGCATCACCTGAAAAATTTTTTCGAGGTTTTGGGTCTGGCCCGGCGATCCCCGTCCTTCACCATTCAACCCCGTCAACGAGTGCAGTCCATGGTTGGAACTGGCCGCGCCCCTTAGTAATTTTCCTGATTTGAAGGAGGCGTAAAAAATGCAAAAATAAAAAAGTATATTATTATAGTTTAAAATTGCTTGTTTGGTCGCATTCAAAGGCATCCTGGGCTGAGAGTTGGACATTCCTATATTAGAGTCTAAGGCTTAAACTCTAAGCTGAGTCGGCCGGATTGGCCGCGTGGAAACGCTTCGGCTTTCCACTCTGGAGGACCCGGGTTCGAGTCTCGGGTCCCACCCCTTGAAAATATTTATCATGGGGTCCGGGCCCGGCCCATCAATCCCCGTCCTCCACAATCCGGCTGACCCCTCCGCAGGGGTGGGCAGCCTGTGGAAGGGCTTGTTTCGCCCCGCCACTTAGTACTCTTACTGAGTAGAAAGTGGCGTCATCTGTTGACAAAAAAAACTCTAAGCTGATTAAATTATGTACATCATTTGGGCGGACTCTTTAGATCAATGGTTCTCAACGTTTTTTGCTCCATTCCCCTTTTCAACTTAGTTCAGAATATAATCCCCCTTCCCAAGATAGCCCAACTCAAAAGGTGGTTTGATATTTTAAATTTCCTCAAGCGAATTGAGTGAATCTGCATTCTACTCTTATCTATATATCGTACGACAATTACAACTAGATTAGACATTGTTCCATTCTTCAAACTACTACTATTTTTGATTCCAAGTTCTAACAAATCCTTTGAGGAACGGAAAAGAAAACAAACATAGCAAATAAATAAAAAATAGATATTTGCTCCTTTATTCCCACGCCCAAGTTTTCTTGGTCTTAACAAAAACTTTACTTATTTTTGAACTATGCCAACATGCCTTACAAAGAAATAAGCTGAAAAAAGTTTTTTCCTTTAAGATTAAATAAAAAAAAACATTATGATAAAATTCACCAAAGCACTTTACAGAAGTTCATATCCGTGCCGTTTCGAGATGTAAGGCTATAAAGATTCATGGAATCACTGCAAAGTCGCGTTTTAGTACGACTGTCAATACTAACTAAGCCTAACGGTTAGCGACTCCACATTTGATTCTTTGATGCCTTTACTGTGGCTCCCTATCTCGAAAGTAAAAAGTTAATATAGAGCAATCTCTTTTAATTAAGAAAGATGTAGGAGTTATCCTTCCATATAAAATAAGCTATCCCAAACATTTAGGAAAGTGGATTTAGCAGTTTTTTTCTAAGCCCTTCATATACAATTAGTATTAAACATATAATGAATTATTTACTGTGTGGTCCCATGCCATATTTTTCATCATTAAATATTTCTATAATCTACTTTTTAACGTTCTGTAAGGTAGATATGGCCTATATAAGCTATGGCCTGCAAGTTTTAAACTTTCTTCAAACCAAAGACCTCCGCTTGGGTCCTAATATATGTTCTTATCATTTAAGGTTAGGTTAGGTTAGTTTTGTTACGCCGCCATATCCTCATGGGATATTCTTTATTGGAATGCTATATAAAGCAAAATATTCTTTAAAGTATCTACTACACATTACATATATTAATTTTTACTTTGGATGATATTATTACGATTAATAATAACACTTCGAAAAGTGTGTAATTTTTGATGAAAATTTCAAAACTCGCTGGGAACTTTTCGATTTCTAATGCGAGTATTTGATAACCTGAAATAGCTATCATCTATATTTTTGGCGGGCTTATAGGAGGTTATAACAAACCACCTAGAGGGCTTATAGGAGGTTATAATAAACCACCTTTTATCGCCACCTGTTTTTATCGCCACTTGTTTAAATACTAAAGAATTAGAGAAAAATAAGCTTCTTCCCCCGATTACCATCTTTCCCCGATTCACTCTAATAGTTTGTAATATAATCAATTATATGATTTTACTAAGAACTTTTCTAAGAAAACTTTTCCTCTTATCAGTTTAGTCAAAATTTATTTAAAATATTTACTAGTGCATCATATTTGATAAGTTTGCATTTCTCCCAAGAGAAAATATACATCTTTGAGTAACTTTTCTGTAAATAATCGTTTAATTGTAGTGAAATTCTACTGAAGATGAAGCATATTTCACGATCAAATAAAGAAAACTATTTGATATTAATCAATTTGTCTTTGTTTAGACTTTTTCTGTGTTTTTCATTCTTCACAGTATATCATATATTCAAACTTTATTTGAACATTACTTGAACAAGAGACAAAGAAAAAAGTATTCACTAATTTTTAATTTAGGAAAATATTCTAATTGAAAAAAAATAAATAAAAAAGTTGAATAAAAATGTTTTTATTCATCTATATCAGGACTGTCCAAAAGGCGGCCCTCCAAACCATTTTGTGGGGCCCGCGAGGCTTTCACGATTTGTGATATAATATTACTTTTTAATGTTTTTTTACTTTGATTTATTACTTTTTTAAGAGATTAATATAAAGAATCCTAAAATTGAATTATATTAACTTAATTAATTTTTCTTAATTTTTAGTAATTATATAATAATGATCAACAAGCTATCAATGGCACCACATTTTTATAAGACAATCACGTCAATTTTAGTTTTAGTTATTTCAGTTTAAAGTTTTGAATTGTAACTGTATTTTAGTTATTTTTTGGTTTCTAACACTCACCATTTCAGTGATTGTGTGACCGTTGTTGTGAGATTCTGTTTTAATTTTATTTTACTCTTTAATTTAATTTAATTTTTATTTTACCATGAGTTCGTTGCATTGTGAAATGAATGAGGAAAAACGTAAAATAGAAAATGAAAATCGAGTATATTAATAGCAGTGGGAATATGATTTTTTCATAACAAATCAAATGGGTAAACTGCTTTGTTTAACGAACGTTTTCTTAACTTAAGTTTCTTATGTGGGATTAAAGAAAGTTATTTGTTTTTAATTGGTTTTGGAACGTAACTCTCTTTTTTGTATTGGCTCCAGGTCTCATGCAACACGGTGTTTTTTAGGAACTTATCTACGTGTTTAGGAAGATACCTGTACTATATTTCAATTTTGATATATAAATATTAAGACTTAACGTTTAATGAAATCCGGAGAAGAGGTTTGATGTAAAGTTGTCTTTTCATTAAATACAAAAAAATCTAAGTTTCTTTTATTTCCACTCTAGAGCAGTCCATATAAAGTTGCTCATGAAAGATGAAATTCTGAAGTATACTCCAATTATTTTAATTATTGATCATGATCTTATTGATAATTATCGCGAAACTCATGGGATTCGAAAATATACCTTCTTCAATCGAAAAATTCATGGTGGTGCTTCGCACATTTTGTTCTGAAGAATTATCTGAAATTCAGATATCATTTATAAAATTAAAAATTATTACGATGAAATTTTATTCACTGTCGAATGTTGGAACAATCCCAATGATGACGTCACGCATCCTACGTCATGATTGCATCACAAAATTATTTTCTCGAACTTTAATAGCATTTGAATAATAAATCTTCGAGGTAGTCAAAAAAACCTAACAACATCCAAATTTAAACAAAAATTTGAAGGATATGTTTAATTTTTCAGATATTTGTGTTTATTATTTTTCTTACGAAAATGTTTGTTTTATTCTAAACATAATGATCGTGATTTTTGAATTCCATTTATAGAAAATTTCCATTTGTCAGCCACATTTATCTTCAGTAATATATAATAATAAATTAACTTTTCATTTGTAAAACAAGATACTATTGGTGCATCTTGAAAATTAGACACGAATTATACATTGAATTTTAGATTACATTTTTTATTCATTAGATTAGATATATTTAATATTAATTTTTTAAAATAAATTTTAAATAATAAGAGTAAAAGTTTGTATTACAATATATATAATAAATCCTCCATAATTCGAAGTTTCTGGACCAAAAAAAAAATTGGATTATGAA
>AYEL01080726.1:0-27630 GCA_000484575.1 Olivierus martensii
CAGTTATTATTATTATACAATTTATATTTTATGATACAAAAATTAAAATTAAAATGATATATTTTGAATAAAATAATTTTTGAAAATTATCTAGTTAAATGAATTAATGATATAGGCTATAAAAATAAAACTTAGAACTCAATGGTATTACTGTAATAAACAAATTATATTAATAAAATTTTAATTTTTTAGATAGTTAAGCCCATAGAAACTTGGAAGGAATTTTGAAACGAATTTTCTGATTTATCATTCTACCTGTCCTATTCGGATTCTTACAGGTTTCCTTAATCTGCAATTCCAAATTATTAAAAATCTTCCATCTCTTTTATAGTCAAAATCCTATTAGTCAGTCGGCCGGATTGGCCGCGTGGAAACGCTTTGGTTTTCCAGTCTGGAGGACCGGAGTTAGAATCTCGAGTCCCATCCCTTGAAAATATTTATCATGGGATCCGGGCCAGACCGTTGATCCCGTCCTCCACAATCCGGCTGACCCGTCTGCAGGGATGTGCAGTCTGTGGAAGGGCTTGTTTCGCCCCGACAACATTATATTCTTCCAGAATGGAGTGTGGCGTCATCTATTGACAAAAAATTCCTATTAGTCATTTTTATGATGAAAATATTTTTATAAGATAATCTCACTAAAATAATGTCTGTATATTTTTTTTAAATTCTACTATATTCTAATATTTATATATACAATGGGTGATCTGTTAAGAACAGTTCGGACTATGAACAAATCGGAACGCAAAGGATTTTTATGTTCGGACAACGAACACATATTCGAATAACGAACACTTCACAGAACAAACTGTGGGACCCGCGGACTGACGGAAAAGATCAGCCAGATGGCTGCGTGGTAAAGCTGTGGCTCACCATTCTTTAGGTCTTGCGCGTTAGTGGACTTATGGATGAGAGAATAGTGGTTTTTCCCGATTAAATATGAACTCGGAGACAATTTAAAACAAATCAAAGATTTATTAAAGGAGATAAGAGACAGTTTTTATAATTTTTTGGTCTTAGAATGGCACCCCTACCAGATTGAAGTCAATAGGCTTGGGGATCTCTACAACGACAATGCTATTAATTCCGAAAAATTCTGGAGAGGAACGCAGTAGATATTGGACAGATTCTTTAACGCCCCACAAATGAAAAATAAACATGATAGATGAAAATGCGGGACTGTATATGTATATATTATTGTTATTACATATAAATAAACCATAATATAGCAGTTATCAAAGTTAATATTAATAATAATATTTTTTTCTTCTTTATCTTAAATTTTATCTAAATTTTTAATATTATCACTAATTCCAGCTGTTATACTCTCTTAATAAATACTATAATATATATAAAAATTCTTTCGGAAGTAAACCTTTGAACGATCATGATTTTTAATATAAAAATATTGTCCGTGTTGAATTGCATATTTATAATTCAAACTTCAAATTCTGGTGAGTCTTAAATTCTAGTAATTCTTATTTGATGGACAGTTATAGAGTTAAAACGGATATAAGATATTTTTATACAATACTTTAGTTCATTGCTAAAATGATTCGTGATCAAAATTTAACACGAAAAATACATTTAGATAAACAAATATGGTGATAAACTACTTTGCTTCAATAAAGTCGAAAATTATTGTATTTTTCTTTCTATAAAGAAAAAACTCCTAAATTATTTAGATAATATTAATATATAAATTTAACTTAAAAATATTTCAGAACATTTCGGTGATCTTCCAATGCAAAATCCTGATTTATTTGAAGGAGATATATTAGGAATTCGGAACGTCGAGGTAATGTTTAATATATCAACCCTTAACGTTTTATTAATTCATCGTATAATCATTCATTAAATTTTTAAAGGATCGTAATGCAATATCTGATGAAAAACGAAGATGGCCAAATGGGATCATATACTATTCCATAGATAATGCACTTAGTACGTATAATCATTTTATATTTTTATAATGATATAGTTTATAGAGC
The DNA here is from genome assembly GCA_000484575.1 of Olivierus martensii. Classification (NCBI taxonomy): domain Eukaryota; kingdom Metazoa; phylum Arthropoda; class Arachnida; order Scorpiones; family Buthidae; genus Olivierus; species Olivierus martensii. The sequence goes on from AYEL01080726.1 coordinate 1,992, forward strand.
AAAAAATAATTCATTTGAACTAAATTTCTTACTATTACAATTTAAGTAATGTAAAAACTTACGAGATTCAGAAATTTTGTTCAGAAAGTTAACATTTTCTTAAATACAGTATATTTAAAACTATCTGAAAAAATATATATATATTTGATAATTAAATAGAATTTTAACTAATCAGATTTTTTTTTATCTTAATGGTTAGCTTCAATGTTTAAATTGGAAATCATTTTTCGAGCATGGCATCAAATGTATGAAGCAGAAAACGTATTGTTTTCTGCTTTATATTAATGATGTAGATATAATTTAATGTGAGATTACAATAGTGTTAGATAGTACGAACGGATCTTTTTTATTGATTTTACGGTGCTTTCAGTCTAGGAAGGTAAGCGTTATTCCAATGAACATCGCAATCTGTCAATAGCTACGACGAGGACATTCAATAAATAAAGGGTGGGATTTGAATCAATCTCAGTGAAAAATTTGGAAGTGTGGGATCAGATTCTTCAGGTGGATATTTACCAGCTTTTCATGTTTCCGTCTGAACGAGAGTTAAAGTATAAAACTAAATTTACTAATTTGGATTTTAAATCCGACAAAAACAAGTAAAATTTATAAAATTAATATGCAAAACTTTAAAATGATTTATTATTCAATACCTTATGAAAAAAAATACATTTTTGATTACTTCCAAATTACTGTTCTAATAAATATTAAATTAAATATTCCTTGATTATGTCAGAATAGAGTTATAAAAAATAAAGTATAAGAAATTAATTTTAATTGCTTAATTATGCATTCTCATTATTCGTCTCAATTGTTTGAATGAGAAAACATTTGAAGTCAATCAGTCATTAAAAGTTAGTATGTTGTTGGATCTAAGATTCTCCGAAATAAGTAAAATATTTTGCAAATAAGAGTTTCATGGATGGTATTATATACGCTTAACGGTGAGCACATGAACAAATATTTGCCATTTATTAATCAGTTATTAACAAAATAATATTTTCTTAATCGTTTTCTTTTTCATTAAATTGAGGTTTTGTTACATTATGAGTTTTCGGCATAAACATTTCATAAAATCAAGTAGAAATATTTATTTCAAAGAAACTTTTTAGTCTACTTTCCTAAGGAAGTCTGATAAAATTATCATGCTATCTATCTGTGTTTCTTAATAATAATATTTGAATTAAAAGATTTTCATGAAATTTGATAATAATTCTCACTACCAAAATCTCTTGCTAAAATAAATTCTTAATATATCTCAATCTATTATTCAATTTTTATCTTATATTATTTCTTCGCGTATCAATTATATAAAATTATTATTGACACGAGATGGAGCTAAGTGTTAAGAAAGCATGAGATAACGTTGAATGTTAAGCAGGGGATGACATATGGCTTATCTGCATTGCTCATACAGCTTTCAGAACATAATTTACTTAGATTATTATTTATATAAATTAAAGTATAAATTAATTATATTTAAATATTACCCAGTTAAATCAGTTGTAAATGTAAATTTTTATAATTTGTTAGTAGTATAATTCATTATTTTGATGTGAAATAAGTATAATCTTGCCCAAAAAATATATTTGGCGACTTAAATAATAATAAAGGTACAGAAATATGTTGTTTTTTGTTTTTACTAAAGCTCATCATTAATGTAACAATAATAATTACATAGATAAATTAATATAGTATTGATGATAAGATCATGAAATTATTTAATAGATTCTTTTATGACATTCAATATAGACATTATGCCATTGAAGGTGATTTTTTTACATGTGGTTTAATCCCTTAACATTAATCATTCCAAAATATAACATAATTCCTGGAATTTATATTTAAATTACTTTACTCATAAAAATGACTAGTTTTTTCGTTATTCAGAATCTGTTGAACCAGAAATAGAGAAAATTATGAGAGACTACGAAAGTAATACTTGTTTGATATTTAAAAGACGTACAGATGACGAAGATTATGTTCGAATATTTCAGGGAGAAGGGTAATATAATTTTCTAATTTTTCGTTTTAATATATATTTTTAATCATATTCATTTAATTGTTGTTTCTAAAGATGTTATTCGAATGTTGGTAAAACTGGAGGCGCGCAACCTTTATCATTAGGATATGGATGTTATTGGGCTGGTACCATGGCTCACGAATTGGGACACGCAATTGGATTTTTTCATGAACACAATAGATCTGACAGAGATGATTACATTTATATATTTTGGCATAATGTTAAGCCCGGTATGTGATGATAAATTTTATATGCTAATATTTTATTTCCAACTGTTACGATTAATGTAAAAGTTTTTATTTTTATTATTTATCATAGATATGAAAAATCAATTTAAGAAATATTCGCGGTTTGAAATCACACTATACAATGAATTTGAATATGAATCAATAATGCTTTATGGAGAAACAGCATTTAGCAAGAGTAGTAAATTCAAGACTATGGTAGCCAAAAAAGAAGGTGTGAGACTACGTGAAGTACATGAAAAGTTGAAACCCACAGAGAGTGATTATTATAGAGTAAATAAAATGTATAACTGTAAACAATTTTTAAAAGACGAATAAATGGTTACTCTGTAAAACCTAATTAATTTGATGTTTCAATTTTCTGGACTAAAAAATTGGAGTTTAAATTACCCGATTTTTAATTATATGATTTTTTTTCAAAGGATTCAACCACATAATTTATCTATTATATAAGTAAATCCTTATATTTTTTAATTCATTACAGTTTTACTTCTTCATATAATGTGTGTAAATTAACAATTATCGTATATTTACAAAGAAATTTTTCTGAAGTTTATTAACTGTGGAAACATTCCGAAACTGCACAAGTAAGACCTACTTCTAAAAAAATTCAATTTTCCAAAATGATCCCATTCATTTTATGTGCATTAATTTTCTACATATATTTTTATATTTATAATCTTGATTTCAGATTAACATATAATTAAAATTTTCAATTATTGACAAGTTTTTGAGTATTATACCATAATGCAGTGCTGGATTAACATAATAGCAAAAATAGTATTTGCTACGGGCCCCGCGGTAATAAATATGTACATAATTTTTTGGTCATCTAATACGAGCATTAAACCAATGATCTGGTGATTTATGCCATATTTAGCGCCTTTTCATTTGGTATTACGAAATTGTGAAAGAAAAAGCATAAGAGGGTGACTTAATGTGACTCTGAGCATAAACTTCTGCGTGAAATGGATATATCCGATATCATAAACAAATTTCTTCATGCTAAATGTAGAAAAATTTATATTTAATGTTGACTGTGTTGTTATTTTTGATAATGATAATTACTATGCAAATTAAAAATCAGTTTCATACCATGCTCTTAGACATTGTGTGGCTATATGAATTAGCACTCATATAAAATATGGTTATCTGGTTTTCTGCAACTACACTATAGATTTCCATCATGTTTGGCTATATGAATTAGCATTCATATAAAATATGGTTATCTGGTTTTCTGCAACTACACTATAGATTTCCATCATGTTTTCTGTATCTTATGCAGGAAACATAATAAAATAGGGTTTTATTCTGTTTTGCTAACTTAAAATTTACTTAAAAATTAAATTTAATTTTTGCATACAATTTAATAGTGAAATGATATTACATTATTACATTGATGAAGATCTACTGTAAATTTATGAAGTTTATGTATCAATTTTCTGTTTTTGGAAAAAATCCATTATTGTAAATTGGTTCTATTTAAACCATTTAAAAGAATACAATGTTCCTTAGAAACGCTTGTAAATTGAAGATTTAATTACTGTTAATATAAATATAAAAAATTATTATGCCTTCCTAAGTACAAAAATATTACTCATTTTTCACCAAAATATACTGAAATACCATCTAGTTACATAAACAACAAAATTATCTTAATAATTAGCATAGATTTTCATAACACAGGTATAGTTCAGATTAAGATTTAACTTATTCTTAGTACACACTTGTAAATCAAAAAAAAAAAGCAAGAATTTCCCACAGATGCAATAGTAAGAGCAGGTTACATTCAATAATGAAGTTTTTACCATAATAATATTAAATAAAAAAATGAATAAAAAAAGCAAATTATAAAAATGAAATTATTTATATATAAATGTTAAAAATTTTTTAACCATAATCATCAATAGATGAGTAGATGAACTTTAAAACTCTACTGCTTTAGGCACTATCCAAGAATGAAAATTAATTATATATGTTCTGATGAAATCGTGATAGTCAGGAAGATGCTACTTTTGCTTCCCAGTCCATCTTAATTTTTTTCTATTTTTTAGGAGATGACAGAATGTCTTATAAATGCAGCAGTACTATATTACATAATTATTTATTCAAAAATATGAAATTTTAAACCAAGTATTTAGCATTTATTTATAGCTATCATTTAATTTATGAATTCTTGATTTATACATTTTTTAAATATACACATTCTGCAAAGAAATTATTTCACCAATTATTAATGATTGTATTTTGTTTTATACAATAATTTATAATCTCTAATTCATATTTTTCCTTACATATAATCCTTAAATTATTTTGGTAAAAAAATTGCTTTTTGGTTGTTTAATACCATTTCAATTATATGAATAGTTACTTTTACAATTTTCTTGCTTAATCTCTTTATTGATTTTATCAGACATTTTCATATCAAATTTACTCTAAATACTATTGATTTTAGGACAAAATTTGCTTCCATTAGAAAAGCAGTATTGAATTCAAGCTTGACATATATTGATAATATGACTACCTATAATGTACTTACAAAATTTTTGAAAAATTCTGTAACTGTATAAAACTATTTACTTTTATAAAACAATGATTATACATTATTTCAGAAGTGTAAACTTCTAATATGTTTTTTATCTATATATAAAGTTGAACTATGATAGTATTTTGTTATTCAATTGGGATATACTAAATTTGGTTAATGCATCTTAAAATAAGTGAATTATTTTGTATCTATTATTTTTTTTAAATAATTACCATAATAAAATCCATAATTAATGATTTTTTTACAGATTGAATTAAAGATAGCAATATTAACTTCCGGAAAATTGGATTTATTTTTATAAATAATTTAGCAGAATGAAGATTTTTGAGAATTATATAAATTTAAGACTGATTCATCAAATATTAAACCACAATGATTGGCATGTTTATTGTTTATTGTGTCCACGAATGCGCAAGGCCTAAGTCTGCCATTCCGTTGGGTTAGTTAAGCCGAAATATTCTCATGGAATATTTTTATCTGGTGGCGGCCACTTATAGAGTATGTTGACGGCTTGCCTGTTCGTAACTTGAAAAACTGTAAGTCATTCGAGATGCTTTGTGTTCGGAAAATATTTTTCGTGAACAGAGATTTGACTCTATATAGTCTATATATGCATTAAGACAAAAATTGTGTGTAATCTTCGTTTTGTAAATAAAGAAATTAATTTCTTTATTTAAAATTAAAAATTTGAGACTTATTATTTAGATTGAAGAGACATATTTTGTAATATTTTAATTAAACATCCTTTTACTATATTACTTATAAAAGCCTTAACAAAAATATCATTTATTAATACAGTGGAACATAATTTTTTATTGAATACAGTAATTAAAAAATATTGCTCAGATTTTTTTCTGATATTTTGATTCTATATTATAAATCTAAAATTAATAATAAAATTTTTAAATTTTAGTCACTTATTTAATTAACTGTACTTCAATAAATATTGAAAAATTACTTTGTGTGCATGTAATTTCTCTGATTAGTTGGCATTAATAACAATTCAGTGATGAAATATTTATTCGAAGATGAAAAATTTAGTCAACAATATATGGTAATTTATAATATTATGCATATTATCAATATGATAATTATAAATTAGCACAAATTATATAGTAATTTATGTGTTATGGTAATAACATAAATCACTATATAATTAATGTTATTTATTTATTTATTTATTTTATTTATTTGATCAAAAATGACAGAAATTACATGGAAGATAAGAAGAAATTTTAACAATATTGAAAATCTACTAAATCATTAACATAATTTAAAGTTCTAATTATAAAAGTGTATTTACGGATGTTTAGCCTCGCTGGAGGTATTCTAAAAATATTCTTAGATCTTGTGTCATATATTTTCTCATCAAAAACAAAATATTTATAAAAGTATATAGTATTGATATTACTTATCAAAATTTTCTGCAAATTTCGAATATCATGTTATCTATGTCTTTCTTTCAGTGCATTCAAGGACAAATTTATATGCCATTTATGATAGTCTGCTCTATGATATATGATATTATTCTTCTTTAAAATGATTTTAATTAATTTTTTCTGAATATCTTCAATTTGCTTGGAGACCACACTGAAGAGGAATACTCCACCATAGGGCGAACCAAAATTTTATTCAGTTTTGTCAAACAGAAAAGTGTTATAAGATTATTGTAAGAATCTATTCAAAAATCCAAGAATCCTATAAGCTTTTTTTAGAAACAATGTCAGTATGCATCTTGAATTTACCGTCTGACATGAAATAAACATCAAGATTTCTCATGGAGTTAGTTCTATTAAGATGAACATCTCCTATAAAGTAATCATGATGAATAAGTCTGAACAACGTGAAGGACATCACGAATGTCTTTTCGGAGTTTATATGAAGACCATTTTTATTACACCAATAGTTTAAATAGGATAATGCCTGATCCAAGATGGAGCGAGATTCTTCGTTTATAACTTTAATCCATATTTTCATATCGTCAGCATAGGCAGAGAAACCCAGATCAGGGAAAAAATACTGAAGATCCCATAAAAGGTCATTAATATATATTAGAAATAATAAAGATCCTAAAAAAGAACCCTGAAAAACTCCAGACCTAACGGGAAGATTTATTGCTATAAATTACCAATATATGGTAATATATGATCATTTATTATCTTCAGATAAATCTTTCATTATTTAATTGTTGAATACCATCTATACTAAATTACCATAGCCTATATATACACCTGTATATAAGCCAATCCCAACCTTCAAGAATTAGAACAATATGACATTCATTAAAATAACTTGATAATTAATAATTTTAAAACTTTTCTAAATAATTTAATTCACTAATCGAATAAATATAGCCACTTAGACCAAATTCTAGATTTAATTGCATTGAAACGTTGCGAGGCAATGCGCAAAGAGAACTGGAAAGAGAACAGGATACGATCATCACGTTTTTCTGCAATATCATTTTACTGAAGTATTTATTCGACTTTTTATTTGATATTTTCAAAAATATCAAAAAGTTTCCATCATTTCGGAATCTCAACAATAATATTTAACAAAGTTTAAAACAATCAGAATCATAACTCGGAAGTGGAAACCAGCACAAACCATTGCCGGGAACACAAATCTCGTGTCCAAAATCAGATGTAAAATAATCCTCCCTTATTTTCTAAATATCAGAATTATAAGAAAGTGCACAAATTGTCAACAGAAATATTGATTCATAGATCGCTACATTTATATTTAATATTGATATATGTAATACTGGCCGCCATGTTTACTCCTAAAAACGATCGGTCTACACATTTCCCATCTTATTTGTAAAACGCTCGATAAATTATTTTTGAATGTATTTAAATATGAACATACCCCATACCCGCATATTTTTTAATAACAGAATTGGAAGGAAACATATTTTTAGGCATGAATATGGCTGATACCGCCGCTACCATTGGACTGGCTAATAATGCAAAGAGGATGCAACACGACCGTTTTATGTATCTTCGATCGTATTAATTCATTATCTGATATTTAAACATCTATAAAAATATTAAACTATATATATACCCGGACACCACCTGAAAAATTGGAGGAGTGGGACCCGGATCCTCCAGAATGGTAAGCTACAACTTTACCACGCGGCCCACCTGTCATTCCGTCAGTCCGCGGGTCCCACAGTTTGTTCTGTGAAGTTTTGGTCAGTCCGTGGGTCTCACAGTTTGTTCTGTGAAGTGTTCGTTATCATTTCGTCAGTCCGCGGGTCCCACAGTTTGTTCTGTGAGATGTTCGTTATCCGAATGTGTTCGTTAACCAAACATAAAAATCTTTCGAAAAAGTGTTCGCTATCCGAACTGTTCGTTAAAATCTTTCACCGAACAGTTCGTTAACCGATCACCCACTGTACATGCTGAATACAACATAATATTTAATGCGATGGGTAAAGCTTTTATCAGCACAAATTCTCAAATCGGGGTGTCATGGAAGATATGGCTACTCGTAATTCTTTTTTAATCACTAAACCAGGTGGATATTTTGTCTTTTAAAAAGCTACAGCGGAAAGTTTCTGGATACATGGATATATGTATTTATAACCCTTTTGCTGATCATTTTTTCGATATCAATTTGAATTTATTTATTTTATTTTTTGCTTGTTTGTCTCAAACATGATGTTTTCGTTCATTCTTGCGAGCCCCCTGGTAGAAGACTAGCTGCCCCTAGTGGGGCGTACCCTACAGTTTGGAAACTCTGCATTAACCAATTTGAAAAAAATTCATATATATATTTTTTGGACCCAAGAACAAATCAATCTTATTTAAAAGATCAATATAATGTCGATATTACTGACGTAATAAGAAAAATGACATATTATAATTATAGTGTTGAAGCAAATATTGTATCATTTGAGTGAAATTCACGTAAATATTTAGGATTTTCTCCAATATATGCTAAAAGGATAAACTTTCTTAGCTTAAAAAAACTTGAAAATTCTTGAAACAACTAGAATAGTGACAAAAATGAAACTAATCTTTTTGAAAGTCCAAATTGTTTTATGTTATCGTTGAATGGCTGAAATTAAAATAGGATGGAAAAGGATAATGTATAGTGGAACTGAAGAGATAGATTTTTATTTTTAGTCAATATGAAGACCATATTTATGAGATCAAACCTCAAATAAAAAATTCGATATGTCCTCGATTAATATTGTAATCAATTGCACATCGTTACCGATGATGATCATGTTGTATGGTTTTATCTATCCATACTAAAATAAATCATGTTTTAATTATTTTCAAATAAATAATGAGAATAAAAAAACTATCATCTCTCTGATCAGAAAATACAAAAATTTGGAAATATCATAATCTGAATCAATGAGAATTTACCTATTTTAATAATGAATAAAATTCATTAGATCTTACTACAGTCGTTTGATATTGCTACATTTCGGTCGCATTGATGCTTGAAAGATTGATAGTAGTTCCACATAGAAGTTCCCGGATTAAATTCCAGAATTCGTTCCTTCAGTGATTTTCGTAATGATCGGGACCTTCCGTTAATTCACATTCTTCATCTTTCGAGTGATTTCATTACGGGCTGCTCAGAATGGCCGTGTGGTAAACCAGACCAGTTTCAATTCCAGCGCGCACAGATTTTTTCAGGAAAATACGGTTACAGCCATTGAACCCCATATTTCACTAACGACTGATTCCATCGCGGAATGTTGGTGGTCTGTGATGGGCATTTTAACACCGTTTTCCATTCCTACCATATGTTTTCAACTCCTTTAAAGGAATATTTTTTCTTTGTTTTGCGCCGCTTTTTAATCATAGGTTATCTATCACGAGCCATTTAAACTTATGGTGGGACTGGATCCCACATATATCCTTTTTGCATATATGCGATCCGGGAATTGAACCCAAATCTTTTAGGTAATTTGCCAGCGTTTAATCACTCGGTTATCTTGTCGATTCTGTGAAGAGATCGGCAAGACTGTAAAGGATAGAAATGGATAGCACAAGTCCGGACTCCTCACATAAATTTTATGATATGGGATCCATATTCGATCTCGAATCTTTTGGATGAAAAACTGAAGTTTTCCACGAGACCAATCCGGTCCACAATAACTTCCATTTGGAAAGTGTGCAAAACAACAAAAAAGCCCCATTTCCCTTGGTCTTCCATCTATAGAATATGAGATTATTAAATTTGAGAAGCAATTTCGATTTTTTTGAATTATTACAACGGTTCTAAAGTAAAAATGCAATTGCGAACATTTATATCCGTAACTTCCAAAAAAGCGTTGCATGGAAAAACATTTGCTTGCCACCTTGAATGATCCAGGTTCAATTCCGATTTTTCATACCTTCATTTTTTCAGGAGAGGTCCGGGCTGGCCAGTTGAATCTCATCCTTCAACTTTCCAGTTGATCTACCATAAGTGCTGGCAGCCGGTGGCCATAAGTGTAGGTAAAGCATATTCCATGAGTAATAGGGCACTTAAATTAATTAATTTAACCTAACCAAAAAAGCATGCACCGATGAGACCGGCTAGAAATCATGATTACTTCACAGGACAAACTGAAGATGACGTAAAAACTGTGAAATGACAAAACTTTTACGTCATAATGACGCACAAGAATGTAATAATTAGTTTTTCCAGTTTAGATTAAATATAAATGTTTATGGCAGTATAAAGGATTTTATATGTACAGAATAAGATTCTTCATCCTAAATGGTCGAGTCAGAAACGTTTCGAATATTAAATATTTTAAACTCTTCATTAAAGAAAAAAACTGAAGAGATTTTGATGAATTATCATACAAAATAAACAGTATTAGCATACACACATATAACTGAAAATTCTTTTATTCAATACAAATATCGTAACAAAAATTGAAAACTGAAAATTATTAATTAATGAACAAAAGCCTCTTGTTTTTGGATCACGAATCAGTCAAAAACATCCTTATTAATCTGAACAACGATCGTGTTGTTTGATGTGTGGATGTTCGGATAAATGATCTTCTATTATACGGGGAACTCCACATTCTCAGTTTCGCTTAACCGCAGTTGACCATGATCCGAAAAAATTTTTAAAAATTCAGAAATATAGTAAACATACATAATTTCATTTCATTTCATCTCTTTCAGGTATGCATTATGTCATCATAATAAGAAGAAGAACGAAGAAAAATTTGATGGTCTGAGCCCGGAATTAGTGGTCATCGTCAACAATTGATCCTCCACTGAAGGAGAGCAGATTGTTGACGATGCCCTCCATCAGCCCATGTCATTGCTATTGGCTAAGTCAGGCATTGGCATCTGTCCAGTGCCATTGGCCAAGCCTCAGTGCATGCTCCACTGAGGCCTGGTCAATCGCAGGGTCGACTTAATAACTGACAGATTGAGACTGGATTCACACTGGCCTTGCTACTGTGATCTCGACCACAACCGCGACCGTTGCTATAGAAACAATCCCATCAGGGCTCATCTCCCGACTCTTTATTGCGACCACGACAATATTCAACTCGCTGAATATTGTCGTGGTCGCAGTGGCTACGTCATTACGATAGCCAATAGAAAGGAGAAATTTGGCCATCTGTTACGAGCTGTATGCTATATCAGCTCTTATTGGCTGTTGTTTACGCAGTTGCTATTGGTTGATTCGAAAAATCGTGAAGCCGGTCGTGATCAATGTGCAAGTTGACAGTCGTGGTCATAGTCGTAGAAGTGGTCTCAGACCAGTGTGAATCCAGCCTAAGAAGTAGCGTTATTTGTTAACAAAAATACAGCATCGAAACTATCATAAATATCCGCGTAGCTTGAGCAATTATAACTCACATGTGTCGTAGACAAGTATACTTACTAGTCGAAAATAAAGCACTGGTCAGGCAAATATTACAAAATCATCTTTATTATTATGTTCCATGTTCAATTACGAATTCGTTTACTTGAAGTAAACACTCAATAACGGAAATGATGAATGCAAAAATTTGCTTGCATAAAATGAAATCTACAGTTGTCACCTGAATGATTACAGCTAACAGGACTCAAAATGAAACCGGAACTCTATCTGGCCTCATTTAAAACCATCCGCTTGCTGTCAAACCTGATAAAATCGAAAATTGATGATTGAAGTTTGATCAAAATGATATTTTGATCAAACTTGGTTTTGCAGTAAATTATTAATAATGTTCGATTACCATACAAGTTTTGATTATTTGTAATTAGAGAAATGCTGTGAGATCGATTCTATTCAAACTCGAAAATACAGTGGTACCTCGGATCACGAACGTCTCGGTTTACGAACAAATCGGTCTACGAACACAGGAAAATAATTCCACCACAAATTGCATAAAAAAATTGGAGGAATCGGATTGCTAGAAAAATAATACACTTCCATTCGGGAAAACAAAGTTGAAGCACGTGCTGTGCGAGAGGATGCGCAGAAAAAATGTTAAGGACAAGTTGTAATTTGGAAGGAAAATGTAACAGAACACGTGTTTTACAGTGTTCACTTATACCCAATAGTTTTTGAGAAAAATGCCTGGTCCACAGAAATGTGGGCACCCTGTATATAATTAACATTGAAGCAACAATTCACTTCAATGTTAAAATTGTATACATCAGAGTGCATAAATGTGTAATTTTAAATACTGCCATTGCAGGCAATATTTGTAACCAATATATTTTTAGTTATTTCCAAAATCTGCATGAACTATCCAAGAGTTAAGTAATGCAAAAAGCTCTAGATCATTCAATTTAAATATTTCTATATAAGTCAAAAAATTTTGTAGAGCAGTGGTTTCCGAACTTTGTCTGCACTCCCTTTTTCATAAAAAAATTAACAGGCCCTCTCATTTTCATAAGTCTAATTTTATAAATACAGTGGATTCTGCTTAATTGGGACACATCGAGACTGTCATTTTGTCCCAATTAAACAAAGTAGTAATAAATTCTGAAATATGTAATTCATAGGTAAATAGGTAGCTAATTATTTTTGCCTATTATTATTTTAATGATTTATTAAAATCGGTAAAAACTAATCAGTACCTATCTCCTCTTTAAGTGTGTCCTTCCTAAAAATTGGAGGAGTAGGATCCCGGATCCTCCAGAATGATAAGCCACAGCTTTACCACGCAGCCATCCGGCTGACCTTTATTCGGTCAGTCCACAGGTTCCACAGTTTGTTCTGTGAAGTGTTCGTTATCCGTGGTCGTCCGCGGGTCCCACAGTTTGTTTCTGTGAAGTGTTCGTTATCCGAAAACACATGTTCATTAACCGATCACCCACTGTATTTTAAAATCGTTCGTAATTTTATTTATTAATAAATATAGCATGAATGGCAACTATCTAATAATAGCCATTACAACACATCCATGATGGGACCAACCGGAAGATTGAAGGATGGGTTTCAACGGTCTGGATCCCTCTTGAAAAATTGGAGGAATGGGATCCCCGGATCTTCCAGAATGGTAAGCTACAGCTTTACCAGCAGCCATCCGGCTGATCTGTCATTCGGTCAGTCCGCGGGTCCCACAGTTTTATCCGGCTGATCTGTCATTCGGTCAGTCCGCAGGTCCCACAGTTTGTTCTGTCGCGGCCATCCGGCCGACCTGTCATTCCGTCAGTCCGCGGGTCCCACAGTTTGTTCTGTGAAGTTTGGTCAGTCCGTGGGTCTCACAGTTTGTTCTGTGAAGTGTTCGTTATCATTTCGTCAGTCCGCGGGTCCCACAGTTTGTTCTGTGAGATGTTCGTTATCCGAATGTGTTCGTTAACCAAACATAAAAATCTTTCGAAAAAGTGTTCGCTATCCGAACTGTTCGTTAATGGGTCCCACAGTTTGTTCTGTGAAGTGTTCGTTATCCGAACATGTGTTTCGTAGCCGAACATAAAAATCTTTCAAAAAATATTCATTATCCGAACTGTTCGTTAACCGATCACCCACTGTATATGTGCGAGATCCTACAGCAGTGTGGATGATCTAAAGAAAACTCTTCTCCTGGAATGGAAGAAATTTCCTTTAGAGAGTTTGGTAAATCAATAAACGAATGGCCAGAGAGATACCTCAACTACATGAAAACAAGAGGAGCACCTTTTTTGCATTTTTATGCCCCTCTCCAATCATTAATCATTACATTTTTGGGATTTGTAGAGTTTGGATTTAAATTGTTGAATTTTGGTTCCTTATTTCAGGAGAAAATTGGTTAAATTATAGAACAATATATTTGGAATACACATTCAAAATTTTATAAATTTTAATAAATAGGATCAAAAATATCATATTTTATATAATTATTGAATATTCATAACTTCATATGCATAAGTTCCCTAGAATCAGGAACAGAAATTGAATGTAGTGTGCATTCATATGCAAATTAAATAATGCTAGGTTTTTAGATGACGATTATGAAAGTTAGATTTTCAGTTAAAAAAATATTTTTACATTATTTTGGGGATCAGTAGTTCAGGAATTATTATTGAACTAATTCTAACTATTTAGATATAGCATAAAAGTTTTTATGGTCAAAATAGCACAAAGGAAATAAATTCTCAAAAAATTTCAATGGAATTTTGAGATTTATTAACATCTAGTATTGTAGATATGTAGATCTCTAAATATACTGAATACAAATCTAAAATATTAAAAAAATTATAAAAAAAACAGAGATTAAAATCTGACATTAAAATTGAAATAATTAAGCAAATAAACAATATTAAGAATTGTTTTAACATAACTTACAATGAAAGTATTATGAAACAGAAAATTCTATAATAGCAAAAAAAGCTAGTTCTTTGCACAGAAAATCAGTTGGAATGACAGAATTAGTGAAGCATCTTTATTTAGATATGGTTAAAAAAAGTCCATCAGGCATGATTATGACAAGGTGGTATTTATATATATATATATATCCTCTGAGATACATCTATTTGACCCAGACAACTTAAGAAGAAAATAATAAGTAAAATAAATATAAAGAACTTATAAAGTAAAAGAAACTAGACTAAATAAAATTAAGATTAGCCATTATTTTTGCATCATCTGATGATGCATCAGTGCTTTTGGATTATATAATAAAAATAATTTCTTTATTAAATGTTTAGGTCTAAAGAGACCTCAAATTTTGATTCCAGATATTCCAAAGGATTGGAAAAAAGAGAAAATGATAAATAATCTTAATGATCACAACAAACAACTATTTGAACAGAAAAGTAACGTTATTAAGCCCATATTTAAACATTCTGGGTATTTGAAGTCTGCAGAACTAAGTAGAGCAATCTATGAAAATGGTGATTTAATCAGTCTAAATTAGATCAGGGTGAAAATTATAAAGTTTTATATTTTTAAGAAATCAATCGTAAATCAATATTTACTGTGGGATTTACATGATCCAAATAATCCTATCAAGCCAAACTTCCCCTAGCAGTTTAATTTTGAATAACTGCCAAAATAATTATTTTTAATTTATGATATGGTGCCACCATTTATTAGATTAATAATTATTTATTTAAATTTAGGCTAAGATGGTGCCACCATAGCCTAAATTTAAATAATTATTAATCCAATAGATAGTGGCACCGTAGCATAAATTAAAAATAATTATTAATTTGGCAGTTATTCAAAATTTATTAAATGAATAAACAATAATTATATAACACACAAGTTCTCACAAGTTTATGATAATCTATGCTGATTTAACGATTTGGGTCTTGTAACTATATTTTTATCATAAAACTTTTTGCTGTTCATTTTTTATTATTATTATTATTATTTAAGAATATGAAACAATTTTTTTATTAATAAAAAGGTAATCATTAGTAATTGTCTTCATATTAATGATAAAAGCAAAGCTTCTGGATAAATTAATGGAAGAAAATAATGATCAAAATTGCGATTGAGTACTTTAAAACAACTCTAGTGAATATCATTGTTAGCTTGAAATAATCATATTATTAAAGTTTTGGATTGAATTTTGAAACTCTATCTATTTTCTGAAGTGTCGTGCATACATATACAACAAACACACATCTACTGTTTATTATTCTTATTATAGATTTTTATATTATCAATTCATATTTAATGTGTTACCCCGCATACTGTTCATAGTTCAGGCTCAATCTTGTAACTTATGTGATTTTTATTGTTATTCATTTTGTCTGATCGTCCCTGCCATTCTGTTCTAAATGTAGAGAAAACAGAAGGCTATTCACTCGTTTTTTAAAAATATTCTGCGGTTTTGTTATAGTAGTAAAAATTTTACCACCTCCTATGCATTTTGGTTTTCTTTTCGGAAAACTGTTCGAACTGCCTGAAAACATAAAGTTGGCAGTTCATAAAAGAGGGCTTACATAAACTCCTCATATTAATTAATATAGTATTCTTTCCAGTGGAGATAAAATTTTTCATCTTTCTCATTTTACTGTACTAGTGTTTTCCTACTTATACAATATGTAAGATAACCTGATACGGTCTGCAAATTTCATTTTATAATATCGTACTAGGAATACAATAATATGAATAATTAAAGATATTAAATAAAGTATTATGCATCAGCAAATATTACGCAGAAAGAAAACAAAAAAAAAAACAAATTTCTACCACAGAAATGATTTATTTTAAAACGGTTGTAAAATTTTTTAGTTATTACGAAAATTACTCTTAGTAATATGAATTGACAGAATAAAACTCTTCAGTTCATTTATCCCAGGGCTTGATGTCTGTTTAATTGTTAAAGTATGTAAAAAATTTCACCTCTAGTTTCTCCGATGTCACGTGACTACCCGTACTAGCCGGTATTTTTCCATTGCATCTCGTCACCACTCATTGCTTGTCCGATTGGCCAAACATGGAGTTGACAACAATGTCGGTCAACCATTGGAAATTGTCCATTAAGCCGGTCAGACAATGTCACAGTTACTTTATTTGCCTATTTATAAGATCTAAGAAAGGTAAGAATATATTAAAAGTAAGAAATATATGCAGATACGTTTATTCTTGGTTTATAACTCTTGACAAAAATGCACTTGCTTAGTAAAAAAAAAAAATAAAATTTTATTAAATTTTAATAGCATTATTTATTTTCCAGATATTAGAAATGATATCCTGTCGATATTATTTGAATTTTTATAAAAATTTCGAAGAAAAAACAAAAACGTTATGGAGAGAAGCTGATGCTGTATGTTTTGACGTTGATTCCACAGTCTGCAGAGATGAAGCTATTGACGAATTAGCAAAGTTTGCTGGAAGAGAAAAAGAAGTTGCTGAAAGGTAAGGAAGTATTGATACTAACAAATGTACAATTTCTATATCCCTAACTAGTATACAACTTTTTTTAATAAGTCTTCCAACTTTGCTATATAAAATGCATTTACAGTAATTACACATATATATATTTTATTTGATAATACAATAAAATATAATTATTATAAAATAAGTGAACAGTTTACTAATGATACTATATTAAAATTATCTAATCTTATAGTAAGCTATTCATTTAATTGGCATTTTATTATTTGCTTCAATAAAGAGCAAACTTCAGTGCAACAAAGTAATTTCCATTTTAAATGAAAAGCACATTTTTTTATATGCATTTGGTTTCAATTATCCATTATATTTTAAAATAATAATTTTTGTAAAAACTGCTGAATTTTGATAAAGTATCTCAAATAAAAGCAAGTATATGTGTCACATCCTGTTTTAGATTAGAGGAAATAGATGAGGAAACTCAAAATATTCCATTAAGATTTTTAAAATTTTTGTTCAAGTTTCTGAAAGGTGAAAAGTTTCAAATTTAAACTTTAATCTTTCAGAAGTGAATCTGTCACTGTTTAAATGAAGGATTTTAGCCAAAGAAATTTTGATTGATTGTCCAAAAAGTAAAGATGGAATATCCATTGACTTATTATGTAAAATAATTTTTATCAAACATTTATGGATGAATTGGTTTGTCAAGAATGATTGGTTGATTGATGAAAAATGATCCTCCAGAATATTTTTATAGAAATTTTCACTTCCATTACTTTTAGAAATAGGATGAAAATTTTTGAAAAATATCATCACTATATATGGCATATGTATTCTGAGAATATAAACCATAAAATAGTAAATTCTTGAGAAAAAATTTGATGATGATGATCTTTTTAAATTACTCTGTTATGTATATCAACTAAAAGTCAATCAACAATAGCAATATAGCAGGAAACAAAGGGCTTTATTTTTCAGAAAACTTCAAAATTAAACCCTTAACATAAATGTAAAGTACTTTCAGCATCTGTATGCCCTTGTCAGTATAGCATTTATATAAAATAATTTTAATGTGTTGATATATCAATTTTTCTGTTAAGTTAACTCTGGTTGCTAACTGTAATTTTAATTTTTATATAGCATTCTCTAATTCTATTCTATGTAAATGCTATACTTACAAGAGCATATGGATGCCAAAAGTATTTTACAGTTGTATTAAGGATTATAATTTTGGAGTTTCTGAAAAATAAACCTTTTTTGTTTCCTGTTATAATGCTGCTGTTGTTTGACTTGAGTATGATTTCATAAAAACAGTTTGAAAATAATATTGACAATTTCTATTATTATTTGGCATTATTCCTTACGTAATTCTTCTGTAAGATCAAATAATTGATTAAGTCTATTGTATGAGATGTCTGTGATTACAGTATAAAGAAAATGACTGGATGCATGGAGTATGAAAATGTGCCACTCTATCATAAAAATGTACTTATTTACATTTTTCACTTATACACTTTCACAATGAATAAATGAAAAATATACTTATTCACTTTCTATATGTACATAGAAGAATACTTATTCTTTGTGTACACATAGAAAGTGAATAATATTCTTCACAGATATGTCATATAATATGTATGATATATCTGTGAAGAAATATTCTTCACAGATATGTCAAGATATCTAATCATGTCTATGAATAAAACACAGACATTGACATCAATTATATCTATGAACAATTCATAAATGTTCTTAATTATCAATTCAAGAATTATTAGCAAAACATGTCTTTTATCCACATTTCTGAAATAAATTCAGGGCAGTGTGAGAATGCCTTATTGAAGACCCCATATAATTCAAGATTAATTTTCTCATAGGAATAAATATAAGATAAGGGGGTTCTTAAATTTTGGACTTCAATTATTTCAAATATTTTGTATAAAAGGAGATTTTATTAATATTTATCATATTATGCTCTTTTTTTCAGATTTGCATAATTTAAATTCACATAAAATATGACCATACTGTATTTGAATCTGAGCTGAGAATATTTAGTGAAAGTTCTGTATCTTGAAATATTCTACTAATTTGTAAACGCTATATAGTTTTGATATATTTATTATTGGATGAGTTCACTATTCTAATTTTTTTAAATATTTAATAAAATTTTTGAATTTTTCAAAAATTTGAAAATTATATATTCATGTATTAGAAAATTCATAAATCAAATAATAGCTAAAAAACACTTATGCAATAAAACTTCAATATTTGGAACTGATAGACAGATTACTAGTGGAAATCAATTAGCAAATGTGCCAAATATCAAATATTAGATATAAAGATATTAGAATGCACAAGACATATATTGTGCAAATTATATTTGAATTTTTATTTAATTTGAAAGTGGTTTAGATAGATTTTTTAAGACAATAAAGATATTATTGATAAACAATGTACAACCCCTAGTATTTGACAGGCTTCATAATGGTAGATTAGCTCTCATTTTGGCTAAATAGAATCTAAACTTCAGAAATTTGTAGTTGAATCTTAAATTCAACCACAAATTTATAATTTAGATTCTGGATAGTATCGCTGTTATTCATTCATATGTGCATGCTGTTGATTTAGATATCCAATGTTCATTTTCTATGTCTTTTGAAAAATTTGTCAGTTGAATTTATGAGAAACATTTACATAATCAAATTTCCTTAGGTTAAGTTTTATGTGAACTAAGAAATATCTGTATTAATTTTTTTTCTTTCAAGAAGACTTGATTTTATAAAAAAAAAAAAACTAATAATGCTTTTAATTATAGGACTCAGAAGGCAATGTCTGGAGCAATGTCATTTAAAGAGGCTCTCCATCAACGTTTAGAATTAATTCAACCATCTGTTACCATGATTCGTGAATACTTATATAAGCACCATCCAAATCTCACTCCAGGAATTAAGTAAATATTTTATTGGTATTATATTATTTGATCTGAAAATTTTATAAATTTTTTTAATTAAGTTTTTCTTGTACTATTTTATTTTATAAAAGTTGTTCTGTTGTCATTTATTATTTTTAATTATTTATTTTATTAAATTATTTATTACTTTAATGTTGTTATGATACAATTATCATACTATTTATTGGAACTATATTCCTATTAGAAAATTCATTTGATAAATGTCTTGAACAGAAATATATCAATATATTGCAATTTTAATTAGCATTTAATTGAAGATTAAATGTTTAATTTTTAATTCTTTTAGCAATTATAATGAATTCACTCTGAAATGTTCATAATAGTAAAGATGAGAAAACTTCTTATTTGTATGTTTTACTTTCCATTGAAATAGTTATAATAAGATCTATTATTTTGCAACATATATCTAGAAAAAGAAATATAAACTATTTATTTAATTCTTAATAGATAACAGTAATGCTCCTTTTCACCAGTAAGAGTTTCCAGATGTCAGGATTAAATTTCCTTTGTCTAATAGATCATTTCCCTGATATTGATAAATATATATATACACAGTACAGGTATTCCTATAACAAAATAGATAGGTTCCTGATAAACATCATGTTGTGTAAAACTGTGTTATATGAGACCTGGAGCCAATACAAAAAGGAGAGTTACATTCCAAAACCAATTAAAAACAAACAACTTTCTTTAATTCCACATAAGAAATTTACCAATAATTTTTATTAAGAGCATTAATAACAGGAAACATGAAGAAAGAAAAAATATATATATATATAAGACCCTAAAAAAAATAAATATATGTAAAACAAAAGGAAAGAAAAAGGTATACAGCCTATGTAACATTCATTTAATAATTTATCTTCCTTACCATTGTTTCATTAAAATGAGAACGGTTTTTCTTTAACAATATCAATTTCACTTTTGACTTTTTATGCATTTAAAGTTTGTGTATTTTCTGCTCTCTACAAAATCTGTAATCTAACCCACTACAACCTGCTATAAAACAATCATTCCTTAACATATACCTAAAAATATTTATGAATAAAAAAGTTTTTCTTCTCTTTCACATTCACATTCCTCTATTGAAGAATAAAAACTTATTTTATATTCTAGAATTCTAGAAGACATTTGGAATACAAAATATTCAATTGTCACCAATTAACTCATTTCAAATCAAAATTGAAAATAGACTGCATATCGTCCTTTTCATGGCAAACTAACGAAATTGCATTTATGACTAATTTTAGCAAAGTATTTTCCAATGATTGCATTTCATATGTATTGTATGTCCATAGTGTGGATTTACAAAAATTAATGAAAATGTTTTGTATTGTAGGAGAGTAAATGTAATTTTCTAAATGTGTTAAGTAAGAACCGTCAGAAATACGATATTATATGAGGGCTTTCCGCAATTTTCAAATCATGTTAGAGCGAAACTGTGTTATAGGAAGCCCTATTATAGGAGGTATACCTATATTTTACAAAACATTGATATTTATATAAAAATAATAATATAATATAGGTAAAGATTATACTGTTTTACTATAAAGACTGAAGTTTCATTAGATGTCATTTGCATATTTATAATTATTATTATATATTCTAATTTGAAAAATTTAGTATCATTCTGTCACATTAATATTAAGAAAATAAAGTATAAATTTTAAATTCCATTTTTAATAAATACATTGATCTAAAGTTTATTGTTTTATATGTTTAATAATAAATATTATTTTAATACAAGATTTTTTTTAAAAAGTGACTTTGTAGCTATTTTCTTTATAAAATAATTTATTTTATCCTTCTAGTCATCAGTAAAGTGACTTTGCAGATGATATTCAAAGAATCATGTCATATAATATTGAAATTTTTGGAAATTATTTATTACGATATAAGCTATTTTCTTAATAATTTTGTAGTTTTATGTGATTGCATTACAAAATGGCATCAGTTTAAAATTTTAAATGGTTGACATCTTTATAATTTTTTTGTACATTAATAATATAAAATTTATACAGAAAATTGAATTAAAAAATACAATATTGATAATATGTATTGAAATTTATTAATGGCATTTTATTATTTACCATTGATAAAAATTTAGATAAAATTTTTAACTAACAATAATGTGCAAATTGAAAGATTCCATTCTGTAATTTCTAAATTAAGTTGTTTTATAATCAAGAAAATACTTCTGAAATTAATTATTTTATTCTCCCATGAACTTAATATTATACATAATTTAATATATATATTAAATGCAATATATATATACAATATATAATACTTATTTTTTATATATGAGATGTTTTTGATGGGATGTTATATTCTTGCATCGGTTCCATTATGTATGTTAAAAAGAAAGCAATAAATGAGCTGTTTGTTGGCCATGATAGGCTACTGTTAGTATTGTTATCATGCAGTCATAGTGGAATAACGCGGCATGTAACGGTATTATCCACAACTTACATTGTTTTTCTGCTAGACTATCATTTAACCTTTAAAACAGGTTAACATGGGCACAAACTGACTTACATTATATCATATAGCTTCATGATATACCCTAGTACATTTATTGTTGGCCGCTCTTTGTTGGGTTTAACCGTTAATAATAATTATGCTACTTTACAGTTTTCTTGAAAGTGGCCAAATGTAACATGCATTGTTTTTCGAGTAAGCGCTTCAATTGATAATTCACCAAAATATCCTGGAAATTTAAATCACCCTAATGTTAAAATGATTTCTCTACCCCCTAACACAACAATTCTTCATCCACTGGAGGAAGGAATTATAAGACATTTAAAATTTATTACATATGTCGTACATTTGAAATGATTTTATGAAAATTGATTGTAGTTTGAATACAACATTTCTGCAAATATATAGAAAAAGTTTTCAATACTAAATTGTATTGAAAGAATAAGCTCATCACTTAAAGAATTGAATTCTTTGATCCTCAATGCCTGTTGGAAAAAGTTATGGCCAGATATCATTATTATGGCAAATTCTTCAACTTCATCAGAAGCAGATGTAAATCACATAATAGCTGCTGGGCAAAGTATTGGGGAAGAAGGATTTGTTGACCTGAATGAGACAGATATCACTGAATTAATTAATTATGACCAATATAATGATGAAACCAAATTAATGGAATTAGCTCATTGTTCTAATTCTAGTAATGACAAGGAAACCTCATTCCAGATTTTTATGAACCAGAGCAACTTTTGAATTTAGAGGCTTTAAATAACTGGTTAGAAATAGTCAAAATTCTAGAAAGATATTTTATGAAAATTGATTCATCAACAAAGCGTTCTATGGAATTTAAAAGAAAATTGAATGATTGTCTAGCCCCATATTTTCAAGCTAAAAATGATCTGGAAAGAGAATTGTGTTTAAATAACAAAAATAATAAAGGTGAAACTATGAACTCTTCCAGTGATGATGAATCTGTACAGCCAATATTAGCAAGATGATGATGGAATCTATTTGTTGAACTTCCAATAGTAAATAAATATTAAATAGTGAAGTATTTTTCTTTTTGTTTTGATTAAAAGTTGAATAAAAATATTTTCCTCTTATATCTTTAAATGTACATATTATATTTTTTATAAACCTTTACATCTTTTATAACTATTAGCTTCACTGTGTATATGTTATGGATAATGTGCAAAATCTAATTAATGTTGAGATTAACCAGGAGATGTCAATATTATCCAAGTACAATGAAAAAGACAGAAATAGAAAGTATTGATAATTTATCTCATTTTCATCCTTGTCCGGATAATCTTGACATTAACCAATAAGAGCTGGATAACATTGAAAACTATAAAACTAAGCACAAATGGCTACAGCACATTGCAATAAAATGAGAATTTTTGAACTGAAATGCAAAAATAATAAGACAATAAAATTTATCATATATATGAAACTATAATGCAGTGTGATCAAAAACTGTGCTGTCAAACTTCAGGGTGTGATAGAAAGAGACAAGACAAACACTTTTTGTCCTCACAATGTGCCCTCTTCAGGGCATAGAATTTGAGCTTCACACCTTAGAAGTTTAACTCAAAGCAGTCCGTTTCAGCCGAATTAGGCTCGATTCACATATGTCAGTGACATGTCTGCTCAGTTCCAATAACTTTCATTAGTGTCAGTGACTTAAATTATCAATCCTTTGTTTTCTGATGATCATTTTCAGACAAGTCCAGTTACAGTGCAGTACTTTTGCTTTCAGTATCCGTACTGTGAAAATGCTATATGTCACTAATGATACTACTAACTTTACTTTTTTATGTATTTTTTATTTCTGTAGCAGGCATTTTCTTTCTCACAACACAAGGAAGGAAATGCCCGCTACAGAAATAAATGATAGTTTTGTTCACAGACAAGGCATTTTTACATGAGAGCCATGCTTGATTTGCCATATAACAGCCATGTGTGGATTGAAGAAAATCGTTGAGTGAGACTTCTTCGTGGCTCGCAATATTAGATATGTGTTAATATTTGGATTGGAATTCTTGGTGATTTTTTGATCAGCCCATATGTATTTCCACCCCAACTAAACTCGCAAATCTACTGTGTGTATCTCCTCTCACCTATTATCAATTACATACATACATACATACATACATACATACATACATACATACATACAATACATACATACATACATACATACATACATACATACATACATACATAATAATACATACATACATACATACATACATACATACATACATACATACATAAAGCCAATAAACAAAAATTTCCCATGTGCATTATTTCTTCAAACTTCGAATTGTGACTATCCAAGGGCGGGTGGATAATGTCAGTATTATTCAGCTAAACATCAAAAAATAATAAACAGTCACTTTTTATTAAACATTATCCAGGTATTTTGGATAATGTCAGCATAGTCCAGATAATGTTGACATTAAATCCAAGTCTGGACTTTACCCGTAACATATTACTTTGAAACCCCGATTTTGAAACTTTTTGGGAACCGGCCCGAAAAGTCGAACGAGCCGGGAAAACGCACGAAACAGGAAACTCTGATGACGTCATAATAAAAAAAAGTTTGTTGAAACGTTACAAAAAATACATTATTAAATACTGTAATAGAATGCAAAAATAACATTGAATTGTTTAAACTTTACGTCAGATAAATAATAGTGCATGTTATATATCGAGAAGCACGGAGTATTTTTAAATAGCGAATAATTTTGAGTGAATACAGTACTTTAAAAATTAAAAGTACGCTATATTTAATAAATCGATCATCATTAACTTAAATTTCATACCAACTTGACAATATTTATACAAGAATAAATATTTATTTAATGTAAATAACGTAGTAAAAAACTTACAATGTACTGTAAAAACTTTTATGATTCTAACTTTATTTACATACGCTGTCTACATTTTCTAAAAAAATTTTATTTTTCCTTGTTTTACTTTTTCTTTGTGTAATTTAAATAAGTCAGCTTCAATTATAGACAAATAATTTAAATTTTTTTCTTCATTCTCAAAGGCCTGTAAATATTTTCTCACTGTTCTTAGCCCAGTTAAAGCTGAAATGAAGGTAGGTATTTCTGTGTCTTCGT
>AYEL01080727.1:0-25500 GCA_000484575.1 Olivierus martensii
AAAAGTTATATAATTAAAACGTAGGAAGAGGGAAAGTTTTACATTGCATGTATAGGAAAATGCTCGGACTTCCGAAAATAGACGTTTAAAGCAGGAAAGTCGTATGATTCAGGAACACACGAGCGGGGTTGTATAAACAATAGGTAGTAGTAGTAATAGAATAGGGAGGGGCCTATTTCAGCCCAAGCACTGCGACCAGTAGAATAGGGAGGGGCCTATTTCAGCCCAAGCACCGCGATCAACATTGGAAATAGGGAGGGGCCTATTTCAGCCCAAGCACTGCGACCAACATTGCCAGGGAGGGGCCTGTTTCAGCCCAAGCACTGCGACCAACATAGGTCTATAAACAATAGGTAAGTGTATGCATTCTACATTTCTAAGCAAAAAGTTGAAAAGTATGTCAAATGTTAAATTTATCCTACATATTATACAGGACTGTTTATAGCATTGTATGAGTACTAGTCACAAATTTTTTATTGCATTATAGGGAAGAGTATTATACAAGAGTTTACTTTTTTTCATATCTCTAATATAAACATATTTTTCTACCCATATTCAGGTTAGTTTGTTGACAATATTTGATCATGTATCAAAATACTGAGTCTAATTCAATTAAATCCTCTTGAATAAGTAAATTATTTTATATTAGATTTTAATTAAAATACTCATAGTTTTTTGTTAAACTGAATTAATAACTGTCCTTAACAAAAATAAAATGAAATCCCAACTAGCTTATCAGATCTTAAAAAATTTTATCTAAATGAAATATAAATAAATTATGATAATTTTACTGTATCTTCTTTTGAATTATCTTGATAGTGTCGTCATCTCTTTCCAGCCCATTTAGGACAAAACTGTGTTATACTAATTGAGATCAGTTTACAATTTTGTTATGATTTTGCCTCAAAAGTTAAGTCTTTAGTAAAAGCCTCAGAATGATTTTTCACAGAATAACTTAATGAATGAATTATTGATTATATTCAAAAATATAAAAATAAATATAATGAATTCAAGCACTTTTGACAGTAGGAAAAAATTAGTATTAATTATTATTAATAACAATAAAATTTCATAGCTGAAACCATTAGTTATTTAGTCCCTTGGTGGACTAATGAATTATTTTATTATTATAAAATTGTCAAATAATCCTCATCATTGGTTTTCAAAGAACACATAATGAATTTGCATTCACATTTATCAGGTAAACTACATTATTACAAAAAAATTTTGCAGTCTAAGATTAGCAAAATCTTTTCATATAAGAAATTTTGTATAAAGGTAAGTAATTATAATCCTTAGGAGAGAGTATTCTCTCTTATGAAAAATAAATTTATATCAGATAACCAAAGTATTATGGTTAACAAATAAGATGATACACAGTGCAAAGACTTTCAGAAATTGGAAAGCATTCCTTTCTAAAATTTTTCATAATAATATAGCAGATAAGAGACTATCATGTTAACCATTCATCGTCATAAGGATTCAAAGGATGGTTTGTCTGAGCATCACAGGAGATATGAGGACTACTACTATTGCTGCTCCTGAATTCCTCTTGCATTTGTATGTTGAGACTAGTGCCCAGGAGAGTTACAACAGGCTCCATTCTTGTGGGAGAAGAATCTCTTGGATCCATAAAGTGGAGCACTCATCTTTTGAATGGGACATATCAGACAGTCACATTCTTGAGACATATCACAGATCATTCTTGATTCACATTCTCTTATAAGAGTAAGAATTATATGGTGCCCAGATTTAGCTTCTTCAGGCCCTTCACTGTTGTTTTTCCCAGTTTAGAGGGCTGGAGGATTTGGGCACAGTAACAAGGGTGATCTGATCTTGTTTACAGATGGCTTTATAACCACTACTAGCGTTGGAGCGGAGGTTTTACTGTGGGGGAATGGGAATGTCTTACTCTTATTCCCTTAGACAGTTTGCCACTAACTTTCAGGCAGAAATCTTTGTTATTTCTGCATATGTTAAAATCAGTCTCACTAGGAGATATGCTAATAAACACATTTATATTCTATCAGATAGTCAAGCTGCATTAAAAGTACCTGATAGCTTCTGTTTTACTTATAAACTTCTATGGGATTGTCATCTTCTCATTTAGGAACTGGCTACCAGGAACAAAGTACAAATTGTTTTGGGTGCCAGGGTACAAAGGGATTGAGAGCAATGAAGTTGCTGATGGCTGACCAAAGAAGGGCTTCTCATTCCTTTATTGGACCTGAACATGCCCTGACATCAGATCTGATACATTTGGGTGAGTTGTCAAAGACTGGTTGGCAGCTCAGCATCTCATCCACTGGAAGTCTACTCTCAGATTAAGGCAAGCAAAAACTCTTATTTTAAGTCCCTCTCTACAGAGAACTAAAGAGTTGCTTGCATTTCATATAAATGAAGCTAGGATTATCACAGGGCTCCTTACAAAGCACTGTCATCTTAGAAGCATCTTCAGTTAATTGGAATTGCTGATGGTCTCAATTATAGATGTCAAGGTGGAGATGAAACTCCTTTTCATATTTTGTGTGAATATGTGCCCTTTCAAGGCTAAGGTATAATCTTGCATTAATGCTTATTTTAAGGTATTTTGTTGCATTTTCCTGCACTAGATCTTTTTATAGGCCAATTGAAAAAAAAAAAACTGTTTTTCATGATTAAGATGAGATTTCTTATTTGGGGTGCACTATAGACCACTGTGATTGAAGTTATAGGGCTGTGTAAAGCCCTCCCTTTCCTACAATACAGTACAGTCCATTATCTTGCAACATCACAAGTTACAACTCCTGATGATGATCCATTCAGTTTAGAATAAGTTACATCAGCTATTAAGGGATTTCACCACTTACACAAATCTCCACAATTGGATCACATTTCTATAAATATCTTCCAACACATGTTAAACATAATGCTGCAACCCATTTTAAACATTTATGATGATTGATTACATTCCAATATTTTTCCAAAAGTATGAAAATTTTTTTGTGATGTGTTTACTTAAAAACAAAAAGAACTCAGACTATTTATCAAGTCAGTTTTGTTCTATTTTCTCCTTTCCTTCTTTGAAAAAACATTAGAAAAATTTCTGATTGATCACATTAATGACTACATTCTGTATAATTTTCTATTAAATTAAAATCAGTTTGGTTTTGTGAAATAGAAAAGCACAGTTGATGCCATTAACAGAGTTCATCCATAATTAGATTATCTTTAAATAAGAAATTTTGTCTGGTTTTTTCATTGGATATCGCAAACTTTTAATCATGATTAGTGTCTAAAATTCTTTGTTTTAATTGGCAAAAAGTAGCCAGCAAATCTTATTAAACTAACTTGAAGTTTTTTCAGGATAAATGATTTATACTTCATTCCATGGTAGTTTAAGTTCAAAAATAATCTCTTAAGAAGTTAAACAGGGTTCTTTCTGAAACCTAGTTTTTGAAATTTTCAATAAATCATGATTATATTCTCATTGTTGCTTATAAAAAAGAAATATTTACCAAATGAATAGTAAAACTTTGAAGTCTAAATCTCCTAACTGATTGGACTAAAAAAATAAATTATTTTAACTCAAATAAAATCTGAATAATTCTTATAATAATAAAAATTAACTATTCTAAAATCAGTGTTTCATCTGAAACATTAAATTTTGCTAAAGAAAGTAAACACCTTGAGTGTACTTTGAACAACAAACTGACTTGGATACTTAATGTTATGAATACCTTGGCTAAACATTAAAGGCTTATATTCTTATTAAGTAGAGTTGCCACTCTAAAGTGGGGATTCTATTCTAATATAGTTATTACTATCTATGAGAAATAATAGTTCCAAATCTTTTCAAAATTACTAATATGGAGATCTGCTTTAGATAATGAGAAAATCAAGTACTTATTCTACAGATTTCAAACACATATTGCCATTAGAATAAACAATGGATATTGAACAATCTAAGCAATCAGCCATTTTCTTATCTAACATTATACCTCTTATATTTTTTTGTCAAGAAATTCAATGATTACTCAACTGCTAATAATGAAAGAAAATCTGATAATTTGAAAACACTAATTTCTATAAATATTAATAGTAATTTTGTCACTTGGAAGATCCAGAATCAAATCTGGTCTATTTTACTATCTTTGATGATCCAATCTTCTGTTGCCTACAATTACTATTAAAATCATTACTATTGTTAGTCATTTTCATGTATGATTTTTTTAACTTATGATGGGATTATCAAAACATAACCCTATTGTAAGTAGAAGACTATCTATATATAGTTTATAAGAATTCCTTGTAATGCATATAAATTTTAATATTTATATTGACATGCTATAGAATATTTTTTATAAACTGTATTTTTAATATTTCAATAAACTTTTTTAGGGGAAAAAACAAGATATTTTAACATTTATTATTATTATTGATTAATAATGCATTTCTTTTTTTTTTAATTTTAATTTTGTATTTTACATTACTTTTAGGAATGTTCCAGTCATCGCTATCAAGCAATCAGAATTAGAAAATTATCACCAGGATCTATAAAAAATAGTATAGGAAGTAATTCTAAAAGCCATCTTTCTGAAAGAATTTGTGGAATTATAGAAAAAGAACCTAGTAGTCATGATTTATCAGTTAATTCCTGTAAAGATATGAAATCTGTTAATGATAGAAAAAGTAGTTCAAGTGAAAATGAATTTAACTTTTGTTGTAATGGTGATTGCAGTTGTGAAGGAGTTATAGCTTATAATGAACAAAACAAAAAAAAACATATACATTATCATATGAAAGATTGTGATTTTCAGTGTCAACCTCATTTGGGTGATAAAGTAATATATTCATATATTTCAATATTATAAATAAAAGAAAAATTTATTATTTAAGCAGTTTCTTTTTATAGGTTGAATTTACTTTAACATCATTTAATGCCAATCAAATAGCAACAGATATAAAGATTATTGACAGGAATAGTATGAATGGTTATAAGTGCACACATCGAGGATTTATTGCTGCATTGAAAGATGGATTTGGCTTCATTGAAACTGAAGATCACGATCGAGAAATATTTTTCCATTGCAGGCAAGTTGATTCAAATTTTTATTATTAATGTTCTATCTAGTGAAGATATGCTGCATTTGTTAATGACTTTTAGTTTAATTATTTCTTTTGTTAATATTTGAAAATACTTAAACTGTTGTGTAAAAATATGAAATATGGCTCACTATAAAGTATTGTGAACTGTTGTAGTTTAAAGTAGTTTGAATTTTAAGCTATAGTAATTCATAATAATTTGTATTAAGCAGGTTCCATATTTTTGCATGTTTTAAAATTTTTATGTTGATTTTATTTATTCTTTACTTTTCAGAAAATGCAGATAAAATTGCAAAATTAAATTTGATATATATACAAGATCAAAATGATTCTTATTATGTATTTATATAAAAGGTTTTTTATTTAGATAGTTCAAGATTATGTTTTTCTTTCATTGAATAATATAATTAAACATTGGTAACCAATATTATAATAAAAATCAAATATTATGATATTTTATGATAATATTTTAAAAATATTTTCAAACTTTATTTTGATTGTTACACTATAAACTTATCTGTTTCTGATGAAATAATGCAAATGCAAGTAGAACTCTGATTATCATACTCTAATCAGCTGAATTGGCAGCTATGATTTATTCATGCTTGATTTTTCCTCTCCCCCTTCCAATTCCTACCATAGAGGTCATTGTAAATCTCTCTTCTTTTCCTATTAAATAATAATTATTTACAAATTCTAATGCTTTCATTCTTCGAACTTTTCTTTAAATATATTTAACCTACAAAATCATTTCTCCAGTATTATCCTCTTCTGTTTTTATTGTATCAGTAATTAACCAATGCTATCTTAAAGTACTGTATTTGATTATTTTGAAATAAATTTTTTTTGTGTATGTGTGTGTTTTATGTAAAGTTTTTTTTAATATATAGTCCTTTATAATATGCTAATTGAGACTGAACAACCTATATATAGGTATCCTAAACTTATAGCAGCATTCAGTTTGAACCTCACTATCTTAAATCAGATTTGGTCAGAAGTTGAAAATGCCTAAATTTTATGGATTTCTCAGTACTAATGTTTACTATAGTCTGTATGCTAAAAGTTTTTCTCTATAAAAATCATTACATGCCATGTTATAGTCTTTACAGCAAAGATGAAAATATCTCTAGTTCTTTCTATTTTAACAATGTTTACAAGCAGTTAATAGAAAATCTAAACAAAATAGAATGGCTGGTCAGTTAGTATTCACAGTAGAATTAGTAGGTATTAATTATCTATTGAAATGAGGATAATTTGTAGAATTCAGAGCTATCATAGAAATCATTTAGAAGAAAATTTTAATTTAATTTGTCCAGAAATATAACAAATTTTCCCACAGTCATAGAAACTAGAGGAGAATCAAAATTCAGTTAAAGTCTTCACTTAATTCTTATATCTACTGTCACTTGATATTTTTATGCATTAAGTGAATCATGCATCATCCTATTATGGTCAGATTATATTTTTTAAATGTTTATAATAATAATAAAATAATTATTTTTAAAAATCTGATAACTGATTGATTTGCTTTCACTCACTCAGATTTCATTTAATATTAATTTAAAATATTTTAATTTTATTGAATCATTTTCATTGATTTTATTATTTAAAAACTTACCACAATTAAACTAAAATTTTTTATCAGCTTCGTTTTGATTTGTGTGTTAATCAGTTTTACTAAGAAAAAATTCAATATAAATTAGATATTTTTTCCTTGGTACTTTCCATGATAGCTTTGATTATTTATTATTTTTCATAAATATATGAAAATTGAAATTAATCTTCAAAAATATTATTTATAAATATTATATTTTACTTTTAGATAACGAATTATTATTAGTTTTATTTAATATGATTTAATATAATTATATAACATTAATGTAATCCAATGGTTCCCAACCTTTTTTGCTTGTGGATCCTAAGTCCTAACTATACGTATGTGGACCACTATATACGCATATGTAATATTCCTAAATGAAATATTTATTTGTAGGTTAGTAAAAGCTAATAATTAAACAATTCCAATATAATATAAAAAATGTAAATTACAAATTTTGAAAAAACTTTGGATCCTGGTTGGGAAATGCTGATGTAATCAATAAATTCTGTTATTTGTCACTGCAATTCAATGGGTTCAAGTCTCTGACCCAATGGTCTGATATATAGAAAGAGTCCTCTTTTGGTCTGGTTCTTGTAATTTTGTGTTCTTAATGTTTATTAATATAATATGTAAACATTAGTAGTGAGAAATTCTTAAATTTGAGCATTTCTGATTTCTGATCAAATCCAACTTATGATAGCAGGGCTTTTTTTGAACCAAACCATGTCATAAGACAAGGACTTGTATAAAATTTTAAATAAATAATCAGTTATGACAAAAATCATCATATATACTTGTGTATGAGCCAAGGAATTTTTTCCAAAAATATTTTTGAATAAGATCAGCTTATACATGGAGCAAAAAAAATTTGAAAATTTTTCAAAGATTGTAAGATTCATTGGCTGAGTTGCAATTCATTTCTATTGTATCTTTGTGTCAGCTGTGTGATCCTTTCTATATTTTCTAACAAAAAACCATTGATTTTTTCAAAATTTTTTTTTTTGTTAAAAATATGTGGATATGTATGATAGTACATAATTTAATGTTTTTTTAGGTGTTTAAATATTGGATCAGATACTGATTAAATGTGATTGAGAATACATAAATTGGACATATTGCACTATTATTTCCTCTTATTGTAATGATGTGATGCACCATATTTATTTCTAAATACAGATGGCCCTTGACTTTTGTACTTAATTGGTTCCTGAAATATGCACAAAAGTAGAGCAATGTAAAAAAACATGGAAAAGTGTTTTTAAAATGTATTTATTTTACAACACACAACATAACATGTCCTAACTCGAGTGAATCTGTGACATTGGAAACGGGGTTGGATTAATGATGGAGAGGAGGGGAGAGTGGCTAGTGATTTTAAGAAAATATATGCATTTTTGGGATACATATCAATAAAAATTTAACTTTTAATTATGTACGAAATAGCGAATTGTACAAAAGTCAAGTACCGCCTGTAATATCTATTTCTTATCAATTTTGTTGTTAAAAATTCATGAATGTGGATGATTGTTCATATTTAAATACTTTTAAATATATTAATTTATTGGATGCTTCACAAAAAAAATCAGAAATGAGTAGACAAATTTTTTTTAATGAATAAATATGATAGCCACTACTGAATATATGTTATGGTAAAAGGGATTAATCTAGTGATAATCATCAATGTAAGTTTAATGTGATAAATATATTTCATATATTGCAAATTAATCAAATTTACTGGGCATTATGCATAATTGCCAATCTCGGATGATAAATTTGATAAATAATGCATTCTCGTTAAGTAGTGAAGTAGTTTCACTGCATTCATCTTCTTTCATGTAATAAGTAAATGAAGATGGATGCAGATTTGGCTTTAAGCCATGAAAGAAAATAAGATCTACTTGGTTCAAGAAATAATCACAAATGAAGACATGGAAATTGGAGTTGACACCTGTATAAAGACATCTATAAAACTTGAACATGATAGGCCCGATATTTTTGTATATAACAAAAGAAAGATTATATGGCTTATTGAGATCAGAATCACAAATCAAGATTTGTTAACAACAGTTGAAAATGGTAAAAAGAAGAAATATGATTTAATGACAAATGAACTGAGCATGATGTATAAGTGCCAAGTAAAGATGCTTTGGGATAGTATTGGAGCAAAATACCACAAAAATCATATCAGAGCTGTTGATTTGCCCCTAAATGTAGAAACATACATCCAGACTCGTATCCTCAAGAACAGTCAGTCTGGAAAGCATCTCCTTTGAAAAGAGATGCAGATTTAGTGAAAAGGCTATGGAAGATGATGTTGAAAACATACTGAAACGACTAGAGATAATCAAAGTTAAAGGTGAATGAGTGCTAAGAGGCTGCTGTAAAAATGAAATAACAGTAAACCTTCAAAGTCACGAATTCTAAAGAATGTCAATTAATAATAATTATAACTTAACGGTTCTAACAACTCTGCAATCCAGAGTTCGGCCTGAGCTCAGGTCTTCTAAATTCTAACTTAAAAATAATTACTTTATATTACGTAAAAATAATTAACTTCAGAACAATCTAACAACAATGTAACGTCTAACCGACGAAACAAAACCAGAAATAGGAACTTACAACTAAAAGTACCGATTTAAGTGTTAGAACTAGATGAACAATGATGTTAGAAACTTATGCTAATAAATTGAATTTCTCAAAACAAGTTAGATAATAAAAAATATAAATTTATTAAACTCCGAAACACTTACAAAAAGTGTTAATAAATGCTTTATTGAAACGATAATAAAGCAACAATCAGTTAATGAACAAAACTTGTTTAATCCAACTCAAATATCATCAATCAACTATTCACAAGAAAGAAACCTGAAATACTACGTAATTCTACTACCTCCACCTCCAATACAAACTTCAAACAATCATGGACCTTTACAAGAATTCCAATGTCACTTAGCCAACCTTACATCAATACAACACCTCTCTGAGTCGTTGGTTGCATTGGCTTTTATATCCGAGTGACGTACAGTCCCGTATTGCTTCATTTATATAAATATTCGTAACATGTTTAAATTTATTAGCTTACAGAGTTTCAATTCATGTCATCCTTTTTACAATTTAATTATATATGAACAAAGCCTCAATACAAGATCATTCTTACATTCTCATATCGGATCAGTGGTAAAACTTATTTAGATTAGATGACATCATTAGCTGGGACAGCTCTTCCGGAGGACGGTTTCCGATTCTGTAACACGTGATTGCTAACTGCTACGACAGAGTGTGTGGAAATAAGTCAACTCTTAAACTAAAATATAATATGTTAGCTAATATTGAAAATATCGATAAATAATAAAAGAGTATAATAAAATCAAATGGGACAGGTCAGAGTTAACTTCCTCACAAACCTATAATTAAATTATTAATTAAAACAACAAAAAGATGGGAAATTTCATGATATTTATGAACTGCATTTTGAAAATTATGCAAAAATTACTTTAAAAGTAATATTTATCAAGCTTACCAAATTCATTTGGGAAGTATACATAATCTTTAGAACATACTACTTAAACTTTAAATATTTAATTGCAATAACTCTAGCACTTTTAGCAGTAAAGAATCAATATTTATATATACTCACTGGTAAAAATGAGAAATTCTGACATATTTATCAAATTTATCAATTTTATTTGGGAATTATGTAAAATCTCTGGTAAAAGTAAGAAATTTAGTGAAATTTATCAAACTCATCAAGATGATTGGTGATTATGCATAATAACTGGCAATTATGCATAATCACCAATTAATCACTTTTACTGTAACATATATATCATTGGTTAATAATAATTGGAAGTATAATGATCTTTATTCTAATCTTTCTGATTGACAATTTATGCATTTTCTGATACTTTAGCTCATTTAAAAAGTACAGAATGATTATTTTAAAGTCAATGTAAAGTAATTATCAAGCATCAGATTTGTGCTTCAGGCAATTGTGTACATTTGTTGGCTTTCAACATTAATCATTTGCAACAAAATTTTTGTTGCAAATTTTAATTCTGATTTTTTCATTGTTTAAATTTAATTAAATTTTTTTGTTGAGATTTGGAACAATGGAAATTTTTTATATTTCTTTGACATTTTCTGCTAAATAAATATTTCAATATAATCATAGTGTAGAGAAATGTGATTGGACACAATGTGATGTGACACAGTTGTATCCTACACTTTATCCAGCCTTCTCTTAGCATTGTATTATGAAGTTTCAATGTTATAAATCTGGAATTTCTGTTAAGTAGCTTTATTTATTCCAATAGTAAACTGGATTTGGAAAATTTTTAAAATTATAAAAGAAATGATCTGTTTATTTCAATAAATGTCATATTATTCTAATACTTGAAAGATGGGGAAATCAGTTTATACTTAGGTTTCAAATTTTTATCTATTTTTAAATTCTGAAGTTTGGGATAGCTTTATACATGAGCATATACTTGATTTGAATTTTAAAATATGATGATATGTATTTGATTTTTTTTTTAAATAGAGAATGATTATACTTGCTAATTCCAGGAATTTGTTATAAATGAGAATTTTTTTGTATAAAGGGTGAAGAAAAACTTTGTCGTAATCTTTTGCTTGCTGATAGGGGCAATGAAACAAATTGAAAATGTCAATGAGCATAGGGTCTAAATGGCTGTTTTCACATTAGGACTCTCTAAATCTAGCTAATCACAATCTAGAGCAATTCAACACATGGCAATGGCATTTTGCACGCTCATTTGTGATTGGCTAGCTTTAAAGGGTCTTAATTTGAAAAAAGTGCCATTTAGATCATATGTTCATTGACATTTTCAACTTGTTTTGATGCCCTCTACTAGTACCAAAACTTTATGACAAAGATTTTCTTCATCCTGTATAAATCTAGTAAAAAATTTTGAGTTAAAAATTGCTTATTAAGTCTTAACAAACAAATAAATTCAAAATTTTGATGAATATTTTTCCTTATTATTTTAGTGTTTTTTTAATTATGAAACTTGGCAAATTGCAAATTATTTTGGGAAAAATGTGAGAATTGTGGAAATTTTTTAATTGCTTGTCATTGACTATCCTCTTAATTTACTATAATTCATTTAAATCAACGATTGTACTTTGTCCTATATATTAATTTATAATTTTTAATGCATAGGTTAATTAGATTGTTTTGGTGAAAAAAAAAAAAATTCAGATATTTATCATAACTACAGGCACTTCTTGAGTTACAAATATTCGTACTTACAAAAGTGAAATTTCATTTTCAAATTTCAAAAATTTTTCAAGAATTTTAAATATTCTGATAGCGAAATGTTCTAGCAACCAATATAATGCAAAATTACATAATTATTTTATATGGCAGTATTTCATGATGATGGTGATAACATAAAAAAAACTTTATATAATCAGAACTTTTTATTCATATCTACGAAATAAAAAACTTCTTATTGGTCCAATTGTGAAATATATTACAAAATACAGTTTGCAAAGTTATTTCAATAGTTTTAGGGTCAAATAACATTAGTATCCAAATTATGAATAAAACTTAAGTATGAGTTTAAGTTCATAATTTGAAAAGCGCATGTATAATGATATGAATAATTGATTGTTTTTATGATTTTTTTAATTCTAATTAAATTTTTTTTTTTTTAGTGTTTATGAAGGTAACATTAACACCCTTGAAATTGGTCAAGAAGTGGAATATTCTTTGTTGTGCAAGGGATCAAAATTAAGTGCTGACAATGTTCGAAAATTGCCAGCTGGAACTATCCCATGTGAGGAAGTACTGCCAGAAGTATTAAATGGAATTATCATCAGACCAGTGCGTTGTTTTAATCCAGAACAAGATGAATATTGTGGTCTGATACAAGTGACTGCTGATGGTAGAAAATTAGATATAAATTTTTTCTTAACCTTTATATTTTTTCCCCATTTACAATCATTTTTTATTTCTTAACAGAAAATATGGAAGAAGGTCCCAAGTACTCTTTTGGCATTACCAGTCTCACTGACAAACATGAATTTTTGCAAAAAGGTGATGTAGTTCAATTTCAGATAGGGATAGTGAAAAGCACTGGACAGCATCGTGCAGTCAACATCCGTGCCATAAGAACCTGCTTTCAAGTAAGTTTTTTTAAACATGCATTTAAAAATGATCAGATAAATTAATTTTTATTTATTCTAGGCTACTGTTGAAACTATAAAAGGAAATTTTGGATTTTTGTCTCATGAAGTGGAAGAAGGAAAAAAATTGTTCTTTCATATGTCTGAAGTGAAGGGTGGAATTAACCTACAACCAGGAGACAAAGTTGAATTTGTAGTTGTCCATCATCAGCGAACTGGGAAATATTCAGCTTGTAGAGTAGTTAAAATAGGGTGAGTATCAGA
Source organism: Olivierus martensii (assembly GCA_000484575.1). Classification (NCBI taxonomy): domain Eukaryota; kingdom Metazoa; phylum Arthropoda; class Arachnida; order Scorpiones; family Buthidae; genus Olivierus; species Olivierus martensii. The sequence continues at coordinate 13,100 of AYEL01080727.1, forward strand.
ATTAATTCTTTCTTTACTTATTATATTTTTACTTACCTATTTGTTTAAATTATATTTTTTAAATAATGATTTTTAACTCCTTTATGGTCACATAAATTGCCATGCAAATAATGTCCAACATGGATTTTCAACCCACATTTTTATTCCAAATATTTTGTTATTTTATAATATAAAATTTTCGAATACCTTTCTTACAGAACTGTAATATAATAATCAAAATAAATTAGATAATAATGAATAAAAAAATTATTAATAAATTAAAAAAAAGCAGATAGTCAGTGACTGAGAAATGAAGAAATTATGCATGAACTGTGTTGATTGGGAATTGTATTGTTTTCTCATAAAGCATATTTTCAAAAAATTGAATAGCAGGAATTGATCTTAGTCTGTTACTAAGAAAATTATAATGTCATATTATGTTTTGATGACTAATCCTAATCATTGAAGTAATTTTTTTATTTTTACATGAGTAAAAACAAAGTTATAAATTTAAAATGATATTTTGCTATATCAGAAAACAAGAAATACTATTTGTTCAGAAATAACTAAATTTTTCCTATTTATGCATAAATGGTAATTTTAGTTTGAGAATTCATTTCACCAGTGTTTTTCAGGAACACCTTAAGCCCTCAAATAAGAAAAGTGCATACTATAGTTTGTATTTTTTTAAATTTATAAATTTTTCTGTTTTAAAAGTTAAATTTTCTTTTATAGTGAAAGTCAACCCACCCAACGTCCAGAACGTTTGATCAGCCGTCTTCGCAGTATTTCTCACAATGGAAATCATCCACGTGTTGTAGCTGTGAGACTACCCAAGGGACCAGATGGAACAAATGGTTTCAAGATACCCAGGAGAGTAGCAGAAGATACACAAATGTGCGAAAGTACATTTCATAACCCAGAACTTGCAGATCTAGAAATTGAATCGCAATAATATCATAATTACAAAGTTTTCTTTGTTATCTCTCTATCCTGATAAAATTAAAAAATTGGCTCACTTAGTTGTGTTGCGAGCCCCACTGACATATAATGGAAAATAATATTCTTGCTTGGAAGTTCATTCAAATGATGTAAATGTGAATTTTTTTCCCTATTCTCAACAATGATCTCTCCCTCTCAACTATATTTTAATTTTTCATGCTAATTCCAAATTTGTTATGAACTGTGCATTTTTTATTTGAAATTCCTTCTGTGAAATTCTGTTTTTAATCTATCATGTTTATGAAATTTTTTTAAAATCAGTGAAAAGATGCTATTGTTATGCAGCAATTTGCCATAAATTTAGTCAATATAAACCTGCATATATATATACATTCAATATATATATATATATACATATATATATATAATTATTTTTCCGCAGTAACTTTTTAACAAGAACCTTTCAAAGAAAAATTGTTTAAGATAAATTGATATTGTGATAACAAAAATAATTTCCTCTTCTCTTGGATAACAAGAGCTAGATACCTGTAGGCAAGTGTTGCACATGATTAAAGTTTTAACTTTCAACAGTTTCTTCTATAGTGTAAGTTGAGAACATGTAAGATTTAAATCCTTGATTGTGATTTAAAATTATTGCACAGATTGCAGATATTTTATATATATATATAAAATTTTCCTTTTGAAATTTCCTTTTTTTTTTTTAAATGTTGTTTCTCTTAAACCAGTTCATATCTTAGTCACTAATATAGTACAAAGTGTTTCCAATAAATTGGAAAAGGAAATATTGAATTAGCTCATTACTAGTCACTGTTATATCTAATTATTATGCGTGGGCCAAGTCCATGACACCACAGAAGAAGCTGTTGATTGTAATCAAAGAAACTTGACATTCATTGTGATAAATGCAGACAATTTCTGCTTATATTAAAGATTCCCCCAAAAAAAAAAAAAGAAAAAGAAAAATATAACTTAAGATCTGAAAGAAATTGTATGGAAAAGAAGAAATAAAATGCAATTATGTGGAATCTAGTGAATTAATTCTTGATTATTCTGTTCATTATTCATACATAATTAAACATGATGTATATTAACTATAATAAATAGATTAATCTGATAATTTTAATCAGCCAAATGTCCTTAGTATAATAATTTGAATTAAATTACATTTAATAATTATTAATTTATGCTATGATGCCATCATCTATTATTTAATAATTCGAATCTGGGTGAAGACAATTTTTTTTTTCGGGAATTTAGCAAGAATTAAAATATAATTATTAGTCACCTAAAGTAAATTTAAATAATAAATAATCCAATAAATGGTGGTAACCTAGCATATATTAATAAAATAAATGCAGTTTAATTTTAGATTATTACACTAGGAGTCATTAACTGATTTAGAATATTTGATTAATATTCCCCTAGTTAGGTTTATGTATATGTTATATGAGAGTTTCCCCAATTTTCTAATCGTGTTAGAGCGAAACAGTGTTATACAGGGTTGCTTGTATTATTAATTAAAATAATAAATATTTGAAAATCTGGCAATTATTCACAAACTTAAATTTTCGAAATCATTACTCCAGGCACTATACATAAATTTTTATAAAAGTACTGTATTAATCGGTAGAATGATCCCATGATAAAGCGTAGGCCGCATTTGTTGAGATGTAGGTATTTATTGTAGATTTTTTGGAGTAATTTTATTAAAAAAATTTAAAAATTATAATGAATTTTCAATTAAGAATTCTTTTACATTAAAAATTGATTTTATAATTTATTTTAGATATTGAAGGAATTGTGAAGTCCTAGAGATTTTTGGAAAAAAATGTTTGACAATTTTTGATAAGGAATAATCATTTTTTCTTTTAATATAGGATTTATTAATATACTGTATTAGTATTTTTATATGTAAAATTTTCTGCCGGGTGAAGTTAGTTAGTGAAATTTGTGATAATCTTTCACTTTAAGCCACAAAACCTCGTCAAGGTCTCACCCTTCTTTGTGGATTTTTTGTTTATCCAGAAACCCCATAATAGCTAGGCAGTAATCACCATTATGGGTAAAACTGGACCCTTTCGCGACCGAATCAAAATCGGCTTATTAATCCCTCTGCCTCCCACGCAATCAGCAGCATCCGGCATTTACCAGGTCCACAGACTTCCAACAAGTTTCGACGTGGAGGCTCTTCTCCACCTCAAGGCGAACCGAGAGAGTGCGAGAGAAAATCGGTCTCACAATCGATTTTATCATGTGAGAGGATCCTTATTATGAGCCAGGCACACATCTAGCCTATTTTCAGCTGGAACCATGGTAGTCGAATGCTGCTGCTTGTTAAATTCTCGAATATGTCGAAAGCTTGGTCTTTCACTTTTCTTCATCCGATAAGATCCTTCTTGCAGAGGCTTTTTCTTATCACTTCTAACTTATTTTACAGTTGAAATCTTCATAGTTGAATGCTGTTCTGGTCAAATTCTGGATTTCACTCTTTTGTTGTATCAGCGTATTATTTAAAGGATTGTTATGCAAACTCCTGCTATTCGTATTGTTAGCTTTCCGTCAATTATATTTTCAAATAAAATTTTTAATATAATTTTTCTTTTTTTATAAATTATCTTAATAGTTATTAAGTTATTTATCAAAATAATGGAATACCGTATATAAGCAATTGTATTTCATTTCACATAGTGATTGTGTTTTCATCTATCTTAATAGTTGAATAATATTGGGCTGTTTTATATTTGTTTTTTATTTAATATTTTAATTATATTGAAAAAATAGATAACATTTCAATAATATTGGAAAAAATAATCATATTTGTTTTACAATTAGTGAGTTTTTATTAAAATAACTTATGCAATACACACAAGTCTATTCGTTTATCTGCTAAACGAATTCTGGTTTTGATATAAAAATTTCAGAAATGGAATTTTTATGCCCGAACTTATGTGGATCTCTGAGTTTTTAGCCTATACCACTGCTTATTTTTTCACGTCACTATATTTGACTATCTAGAGATATTAGACCCGTGGTTCCCAACATGGGGCACACGCCCATAAGGAGGCAATTTGATTTTTAAGGGGGAAAATTCAAGAATGAGTTATTAACAGTGAATTTTTTGAATTTCTTATTGTTCTAGGGGCCACATATACATTATATATGTACATATTATGACATGTACATTTTTAAAATTAAAATCAGAATGTACACGGCGGTTTTGAAACTTTATTTGCTGTTTTATCATATTACTTCATATTATTTTTTAAACAATTTCTTAGTGATTTCTTCCTCAGTACTTCAACTGTCTTTTCGTACTTTTATTATTATTTTTTTTTTTCATGGATGCCATGTTCTTTGAAAGCTTGCTTAGACCAAGTTAAGGGCCTTTTAGGCCTTATCGAATATACATATATATAATTCAGAAATTTAAATATTTTAGGGATTTCTTAAGAATATAATGTAATACATAATAATAGATAAATATATATTGGATAACTACTGCAGTACTTATCTAATATACATATATATAATTCAGAAATTTAAATATTTTAGGGATTTCTTAAGAATATAATGATCATCTGGTGGCACGGCAGTGCCTCCACCACGTCGAACAAGCACGGTTAACAATATACTGGAAACAACTGTTGGTTTACCCAAATATTTCAATCAAGAAAGCATACAGTATATTCTGATGGCAAAACTTAAATAGTTAATTTATTGATTGTAATTAGTCATTGAAATTTTTCAAAATATTTTGCACAACTCTATGCAGTTGCAGTGTTCTTCATTTGCATTTTCCCTCGAAAATGAGGAATCATTGATTTGCATTTTTTAGAGATTATGGGAATCTATGTATTTTTCCTGTAGCAACTTAGAAACAGTACAAAAATAAATTAAAACTTACTTAATTTTCATTTCTATTAACTCATTCCCATCTTCAACTGAACACATTTTAGATATATTTTAATGCACTAAATTCCTATTTCTTATATAATATATTTTTTTTAATATTTTCAATTTAAAAAGAAAAAACACGTGTCTAAACCACAACCACATTCATACTTGCAGCATAAACAATTTCTTTATTATTCCCCTAGCGAAAGTTAATACAACTAAAAACAATTTAAATTTTAGCCAAAATATAGCAAAGTATTATAACAATAAAAAAGACTGTATTGATGAAAACAAGATATAATTTCAGTAACAGTTTCAATCAATAATATATTTCTTATTCAATGAATTAATTTGGAAGGAATAACGTAATAATAGAAGAAAATATTATTAATTTAAATTCAGTATGAATAATAGGGTGACCAACTTTCTCCAGGGACAACTCTGGACATATCCTTACCAGAATTCAGGACTTATAGCCAAGAATGTCCTTGCTTATAACATTCAATCTCCATATGTATTTACCATATTTCCCTATTTTTTTTTTTTTTTTGCCATGCTAATAAGAAATTCAAAATTACAAAACAAAGTATGCTCTGTTTTTGATATATTAACCGCTTTGATCCAGTTATACGTGTTTTTCTATTTGTTATTAAAGTAAATCAGACAGTTAGCCTTCTTTTTTGCAATGTTTCCTTTCTTCTAGAAATTTTCATCCCCAAATTTTTTGTTTTGCGCCTGGCCTGGCTGTGGTGGTGATAAGTAATCAGTTTTGTTAATCTTTCCTGTTCATATTGTTCAAAGTTAGAATAAAAAAAGGGAATTAAGTGAAGTAAGTGAGTCCATATTAATATCTAAAAAATCATATGTAAAATAATTCGCATAATCTGGACATTTTTAAATCTAACGAATAAAAGATATAACGAGAAATTCTTCTCAGAGACGTAACACATTAAACCGAATTTTACCATACGTCCAAACTTTTATGTAAAATTTCAATAAGATATTTATAAAAATATCTTCTTTGCTCAAATAAAAAAATAATAATAATAAATAAAAATTGGCTTTTATTTGAATTCAAAAATAAAAATCCGTTTATATGTGGACATTCGATCCGGAATTCCGCCATATTGTTTACTGCTCTAGCGCATTTTTTAACGCTGCCAACATTTATAATGCATTGTCAACTAACTCTCTTCAATTTTCTATGTACAGTACAGCGCCGAATCTAGGGTGAGGCAAGTGAGGCAGTCGCCTCGGGCGAAAATTATGAAGGGGAGCGAAAATGCAGTTACAATTTCACACACAAGTTTAATTATATTTATCTTCACAATATTTCGTGCTGTAGAGTAGGTCTACAAAGCCATGGTATATTTTTCTAATGGATACTACTTATCAAGGGAGAAAGAAACCAATGTCAATTAAATTGATTAATTCAGAATTTTTCAAACTGTGGGGCGTTAGTCTATTGCAAGGGGGCCCGCTAGACAGGACCGGCGGAAGTAGGTGTGCAGGTTGTGCACTGCACAAAGGCGCTAAACTAATTAGTGAGCGCTAAAAAATGATTGGAAAAAATTCACGACGAAAAAAATTATTAAATTTTTTAAAAATTAATTATTATTTATATTAGATTATAGAAATAAAGTTTTCATTTCGAAAATTAAAAAAAAATGACACTAGCATATAAATATTAAATACAAAAATCGTATTGTAAATAATAATGTAGTTTCGAAAACTAAATAATTTATTGCAGTTGCACGAAACCAGTTTCTGCCAATGTTGGTTTCTGCACTAAGGCGCCTCATATATCAGCGCCGGCACTGCCGCTAGAATTAACAAAAATAGAGTTCTAAGGACTCTAAACAAAAATATCATTTTTCAGACAAACAAACAAAAAATAAATTCAAATTGTTATCGAAAAAATGAATAGCAAGAGTTAAAAATACATATACAGTAAGACCCCGTTTAACGCGGGGGATACGTTCCAACTTTCAAAGGAACGAAGCGCTAAACGAAACAGCGTTAAACGCGGTTATCTTAACATGTAAATAATGGAGATAGGTAAAACAGGACAGTGAATAAAAAATATATGTACCATTTTTTAATTTTATTTTGTAACATATATTATTTTATTGTATTACATTAATTATAGACATTTTTTTATTACTAATACTGTATTGATTTGTATTCATAAATATTTGCTGAAAATAAAAAATATTCGAATAAATAATTTACGTTTGTGATGAAGATTTTTCCTCATTTGATGCTTTTTGTTTTTTCGTAAAGAAATCATCTAATGTCATTTCCCTTTTTTTCTTTCGTTCAAAAAACAATTGTCGATAGCAAGACATCGCGTTCATGACACTTCGTCTATCTTTTGAACTTCTGTCAAAATTTGGTTAGGTTAGTTAGGTTAAGCCGCCATATCCTCATGGGATATTCATTATCTGGCGGCGGACAGCAAGATTGTCATTGAATAAAATATTTTTATGAAATCAGTCAAAAAAAATTTTTTAAAGAACACCACTGTAATTATTAAAATTGATAAAATTACATTTGTTTTTTTGAAATTAATTATGATATGTATATTTTTATTGTCTTGTTTAAATTGAATATTTTACAATTTCATTAATTTAATTACTTTTTATATCTTTACATTTTATTTTTAATTTCTGCAAAAATAATCATTTATAGTATAATATCTTTTAAATGATACTATATTTATAACATATTAAAACTTATTCTCATAAGTTTTACTTTTAAGTTAATTTTCAGATAAATTTTATTATTATAACACAAGATTTATTATGTTTCAAAATAAAGATATAATTTATAATAGGATATTAATTATCCAAGTTTTGTTGACTTTAAGCCACTTTCTTTTTTATTTCTTGATGTTTATTTAATAGTTAATTCTGATAATCATATTTAAAAGTTCTTGTTAAATTCCATAAATAAGTAATTTTTTTCATTATTTTATTTCATCAAAACATCAAAATATTAAAGTTTCATTCAAAAATGATATATATAATATCTTCTTTCAATGAGGCCATATCAAGTCCAATTATCTTGAATAATCAATCTCACTGAATTAATATATAAAAAACGGAGCATTTAAAACTATTAGCCAGTTATTATAATACATTATTTTATTAGTGATTATATTTATAATAAAACAATTAAGGAATGAATTTATTCATTAAAATAATTATTTAAAAATAAATTATAATCCTTTGTGCCAAATTTTCTTAATCTTCTTATTCACATTCATAAATACTTTACATTAATACTGATTACCAATAGGTTGTCCCAAATCTTGATGCTGAATAGGAGGCTGAGATTGAAAATTAGATCCTTGCTGTATATATTGTTGACCTGGCAATTGAGATTGTTGAACAAATTGTTGCTGGTTAGGATATTGCATTTTAGGAGCAAAATCATCTTGTGGAGGTGATGGGTATTTTGGTCCCATCTGTGATTGTCGCTGAAGATGGAAATAGGTCTCCTTATATACAAACCACATACTAGAGGTCCACAGAAGAAAATTTGCAAATCCAAATATCTGATAAATATGAATAAATAAGAAATAGAAAAAAAAATTATATTCACAATTGCACAATGATTTAAAAAATATTTAGAATAAAATCAATATATTTATATTTATTTATTTGATATTTTATTACATGATCCAGGAATTTAATTTCTATTAATTGACTAGTGGACTCCAAAGATATGAGCAATTTAAAATATGAGAAAAATGATATATGTAAGAAGATATATAAGGAAGGAAGGTCATACTCAGAGAGGCTGCTCTTTAACATGAGAAAAGAAAAAAAAATCAAGATATGAGAGCATTATGAATAATATGAAAATCTGGATTGTGGATAATATGGGAGGAGTGAAGGAATATTCCAGAAATATTATAAGTTCCACCAGGATTGATGAAGATGTGATTCAATATACAGGTAGTCTACAATCACTTGTACTTATGATGTGATGAAATCCATTAATTCTGTGATTGATTAATGCAATTCATGGGTTCGAATTCCTGACACAATGATAGGAAATATGAAAAGCATCTTTTTTTGTGTCCAATACTTGTAGTTTTGTGTTCTTTATGTTGATTGAGACAATGTAAAGTGTCCTAGTAAATATTAGAAGTGAAAAATCCATGAATTTTGGAATTTTCAACTTCTGACTGCTCTGACTTATGATGGCAGGTTTCAAAACCAAACACCATCATAAGTCAAGCACTATCAATGATGTTCTGTACTCCTATTTATGACTATAAATGGAAATTCCAATAAAAATACTAAAGAGCATATGTCCATCAATTATAAACATAATTCTTGACATTACTAATAGTTTAAAAAATATTATTTTAGTATGATAATTGATATTTATTTAGAAAAGCACATATCAGAATATTAATCAATAAGCTAAGGCTGGGTAGTATAAACAACAATCAAGAGTCTAGAGATGAAGGAAGAAATGTAAAAATAATCTTTACTTTGTTTGAATTTTATACTGCTTCCCATCTTTTTCAGACATTTAGTGATGGATTATTCAAGTGCTACCAAGTCTTCACACTAATAGTAGGGTCAAATAAAAAATGGAATTCAACAAACCAAGTCCAGACTTCTGAATTCAGACCTTTCAGGTTGTAAGAGACATTTAACCATGTGTCCTTTTGATCAAATGTGGAAATAACTGGAAACTAAAATACAGGTAGTTCTCAGTTTACAAGTTCATGATTTAAGAGTTTCTGAATTTATGAGCTTTTTCAAATATAAAGAATAAAAAAAAAATATATGAAAATTAATTAGAATAAATAAATTATAAATATTCATAAAAAGATATTTAAATCCACATACATAGCATACAATATAATACAACTGGTTTTGTAGCAGAAACTCCATTATCTGCTTTGAAATCAGAAAATTCAAAATGGCAGCCAAAAAATGGAAGCAACACATCCTCTAGTTTTATTGGGATATTATTTACATACTATCCCATTATTATTGATCTTTACTTAATTTTATTGTGGTCAAATTGCATTGCTGAGAATTAAATTGTTTTTAGCATTATGTTTATGAGAAATTTATTCTTGGTTTAAGAGTTCGTACTAACAAGTTCATTCCAGAAATGAGTTAGTTTGTAAAGATAGGAACTACTTATACTTTCTATAATATATAATATAATAGGTTCCTAACTTATGCAGTTTTAGAGATACTTTAGATGCATAAATCTTTTTGTTGAATTTCTATAAATGTCATTGAAAATTTCATTAAACAATTTATTTTGTTTGCAGAAATATCACTTATGGACTTAAATTTTATTATTTATGCTTAAAGTATACTCAAATTTCATTTGGCCATTCTGTTTGCTAATGCACTTAATCATGTATAAGCACTATTGGATTTATGCAGTTTTCAATTTACATAGAACCTACTGTACTACTATAGATATATAATGTAACATAGAAACACAGTTCTCCAATCATTTATAAAGTAAAAAATTGCTTAATCTGGTCTTATCACCAACTTTATTCATATATAAGTCAGAACTTCATATATCAAATCTCCAAAATGATAAGAATAGAATACATATTAAGCCCTCTTCAGCAGTTTTTAGTTTACATGGTGAAGAGAATTTAATCAAGCCAAAAGTATTTCAGTTTCTTTAAAAAGTAAATAAACAGTTTTCTCTAAATATTGAGCTTGTATCTATTGTCTATAAATAAAAAAGGTAGAAAGTGATAATTATTATGAATATATTAAAGGCATTTTTTTAACTTAGATAAATTTATCTATCTGTCCTTGAAATATACCAGTTGGAGACTACAATTTTCATTGATTTTATTCAGATTAACAACTTAACCTCCGTTGACGTGTATACACGTCACGTGGTAAAAAGCGTCTGACCTCTTGGTTCAATAAGTATTTGCTTCTCATTGGTCCAATTGGTTTAAGAACCAGTTCTTTAAGGGAAACTCTAAATTATGTAGACTATAAGACCATCATAAATCAAAAACAAAACAAATCTCTCCATCATAAACCAAAAACAATCCAAAACAAGAAAACAAAACTTGCTATAGCCCTTCCATCATTGACAAAACTATTTGATAAGTATTTGCTTCTCATTGGTTCAAAAAGAATCAATCCAATTGGTTTAAGAACCAGTTCTTTAAGGGAAACTCTAAATTATGTAGACTATAAGACATTATTTATTATCTTTATAAACATAGAATACAGAACTAGAAGAAACACCATAAAAGTATGCTTTCTGATCCAGTGGTTGGATATATGGAAAGGACTGTGATTAATTAATGCAATTCCATTGATAAACTCATAGAATTGCATTGATAAATCAGTTTTTTATTGATTACATCACTATTTATTATAAGTATGAATTTTCATAAGTTGAGGATTACTCGTATTAAGCAAAAATATACTAAATGAGTATAGGAATTGCATTATAAAGGCTTAAAATAGTTCTAAAGTTTGACATAAACAGCTAAATGTAATTTGTGAAGAATGAAATATTTCCCAACTGCTTCATAAAGCATTGTCATTTTATTTTATTTTTTTCATTTCAATTTCAATTATTTAGCTTTCAGTGTTAATATTTCACATTGAATAAATATGAAATATTAACACTGAAAACTTAATTTTGATATGTTTAATTCCAATGGAACAAATAGATACATATAATATAATGCAAGTTGAGGACTACCTGTATACAGGAGTAGTTGCTTAACTACTACTTGTATACTACTACAAGTAATAGTCTGCAAAGTCGCGAATTAGAACAAATGTCAATAACGTTATTAGTCAATAACAATAATTATATTAGGGCAAATCAATTAATAATAACAATAATTATATTAGGGCAAATCAACAGCTCTGATATGATTTTTGTGGTATTTTGCTGCAATACTATCCCAAAGCATCTTTACTTGGCACTTATACATCATGCTCAGTTCATTTGTCATTAAATCATATTTCTTCTTTTTACCATTTTCAACTGTTGTTAACAAATCTTGATTTGTGATTCTGATCTCAATAAGCCATATAATCTTTCTTTTGTCATATACAAAAATATCGGGCCTATCATGTTCAAGTTTTATAGATGTCTTTATACAGGTGTCAACTCCAATTTCCATGTCTTCATTTGTGATTATTTCTTGAACCAAGTAGATCTTATTTTATTCATGATTATTTGATTATTTGACAATGCTTTATGAAGCAGTTGGGAAATATTTCATTCTTCACAAATTACATTTAGCTGTTTATGTCAAACTTTAGAACTATTTTAAGCCTTTATAATGCAATTCCATTTATCTAAAAATTATTTAAATATGTTAATTCTTTATTCTATGATTCTACTGTTTAAAATTTGTTCGATACTGGTATGAGAATTATGGAATGCCTTCTTAAGTATTGTAGAACTGATGATGGACTCTAATCAAGTCCGAAAACGTTTTTCCTGATTAATAAATCTGTGAATACCTTGCTTATAGTGCTGTTTTATTCTCCTATTGACGTTTAAAGCAAGTGTTTGTGATA